>JAACNH010002978.1:0-29983 GCA_019447015.1 Hymenochirus boettgeri
GGACAGCATAAAGATAAATAAATTTTTTTAGATGACTGGTAAAAAATTAGAAACCTTGTTTTTCTGGCAGAATATATCAATCTATGTAGGTTTGCATGTAGTAAAAAAAACATTAACTCCTAACTTACCGTTATGTTTATAACTGCACTGAAACAAAGAAAAAGAAATAAGCACTTTTTTATAGTCTGTCTTTTTCATCATAATATTACATGTGTGGTGTTATAAATATAAGGGCATGTGACTAGACATAATATTAAATATATTTACAAGATTTATCACTGACTATGGGCCAAGAGATGATAATGGACTTATCCAGATGACTGTTCTTTAATGAATATTGGTTTCCTAATAATACAGCATAAAGTTAAAAAAGATATAGGATGTGACAACAATTCAATTGCTTTTGCAATTTCTGCTAATTTATTTATCTAGCATTTTTTTAGATGACTGGTAAAAAGTATTAGAAACTTTGTTTTTATGGCAGAATAAATTATTGCCTATGTTTGAATGTAGAAAACACTTTATCACCAAATTACATTAACCTCTGTGTTTGTCATAGCTACATTGAAAAATAAAGTTAAAAAAGATATATGATTATACAACAGTCCCTTTGCTATTGCAATTTGTGCTACTTATTTATCTAGCATATTTTTAGATGACTGGTGAAAGGTATTGGAACCCTTGTTTTTATGGCAGAATAATTCATTGCTTATCAGTCTGTGTTTGTTTTGCAAGTTGGAAAAAACTTTACCACCAATTTGCCTTAACCGCTATGTTTATCATTAATGTGCACTAAAGAAACAGAGAAACAAAGCACTTTTGAATAGTAACTGCTTTTTCTTCATATTACAAGTGCAGTGTCATTAATATAAGGGCATGTGATTAAAATGATATTAAAGACATTTTACAAGATTTATGACTAAATCAAAAATTAAGGGCCACCACAGCTGATCACTGATCTTTAATGACTTTCCCTATAAATAACATTGCACAGCATATCCGTTTGCTATTGCAAATATTACTGCTATTTATTTATCTAGCATCTTTTTAGATGACTGGTTAAAAGTTAAAAAAAACTCCTAATTTACAAGAACCGCTATGTTTATCATTACCGTACACTGAAAAAAAGAGAAATAACCACTTATTAATAGTCCTTTTTTTTATCATAATATTACACGTGTGGTGTTATAAATATAACTAAACATAATTATTAAATATATTTTGCATGATTTTAAAAATTATTAACGGCCACCAGCTGAGCATGTGACTTACCCAGATCAATGTTCTTTTCTGAATAGTGCTTTTCGCATAAATATTACATGACAGCATAAAGTTAAATAAGACATTGAACTTACAATCGTTCATTTGCTATTGCAATTTCTATACTTATTGATCTAGCATCTTTTTTGATGATTGGTAAAAGGTATTAGAAACCTTCATTTTCTGGCTGATAAATTCATTGCCTATTAATCTGTGTTTGTTTACATATAGAAAAAAACCCGTTACCACCAATTGACATTAAACCACTATGTTTATCATTACTGTGCATTGAAAAACAGAAAAATAAGCCGTTTTAAATTGTCCTTTTTTTCATCATAATACAAATGCAGTATTCTACAGATAATGGCGTATTATTAAACACTAAAAAGTCTTTTACAATAACAGGCGCTAGAAGCTCAGCGTGCCCCTTTAGGCCCAAGGCCAGAGTTCCCTGTTAGTCTTCCAAGGCCAGAGTCCCCATTCAGTGTCCCATGGCCAAAGTCCCCTCCAATTCGCCCTCTTTCAAAGACAACCTGTGTAAATCTTGTATAACTGCCTTGCTTTGTTTCCTGTGTTTCTCCCTCTAGTGGTGAGTCAATAGGAACTGCAGAAACAATCGGACCATCTCTCTCTAGTGGAACTGCAGTGACACAAACAATAAAAGAGATGATCAATACACATTCCTGGGCCCCATATATCATAATATCTATGCTAGTGCAAACAGTAAAAACATGGGGGTTTGCCTTCCAACCACGTCAAGGTAACCCCAGTATGGAAGGTCCTAACAGTTTACTTTGAGTCATTTATCTGGGCTGACACTCCTTGCTTGTGGTTGCATTTTCTTGGGAAGGTTGTCTCCCTGACCTTGCATTGGATTAGTATTACAGGCTATCAATCCACCCCACCCCCCGCCTACTGGCTTTTAACAAGAGGCCTTTCATCCAAAGTTCTCACCCTTGGGTAGATTTTCTAGGCCAAGTTATACTTACCCAAAGTTTCCCTTGTCCCTAATGGACTGGAGGGCTGACTATCACTGGCTAATGAGCTGGAGAGCTGACAACACTGCTCATGAGCTAGAGGGCTAACTTACACTAGCTAACAATCTGAAGGGCTGACAACAACACTGGCTAATGAACTGGAGGGCTGACATCATTGGCTAAATAATTGGATTGTTGACTTACACTGGATAATGATCCAAAGCACTGACAAAGCTGTCTAATGATCTCAAAGGCTGACAACACTAGCCAATAAACTGCAGGGCTGACATTACTGGATAACAATCTAAAGGACTGACAACACTGTCTAATGGATCTCAAAGGCTGACAACACTGGCAAACGAACTGGAGTACCAGGAGGAGGGGTTTCCTCTTCCTTGCCCATGTTAGAGCTAGAGATGTTTTCTGTGTCTTTCAGAAACGTAATCGCATCTGTGGCACCCCTAATCTTTAATTAGAGGCCAGCTTGGGGGGCCACAAATGAAATACTGATTGGACAGAATAGGTTTCAGTGGATGTGCGGTATGTGGCACCAGTGTTCTCCCCAGAAATTGTTTTCAGTGGGGTAGGACAGAACAGGGAAATTTACACTTTCAGTGCCAGAAGAGTATTACCATTCAATGCCAGCAGACTTTCCTATTAACACTTTCAGTGCCAGCAGAGTATTCCGTTTAACCCTTCCAGCTGCGGGCATTGACATGATATACAGTATGTACCTGCTTTCCATGTACCCTCCATTGGTATTAACCCTTCCAGCTGCCGGCATTGACATGATATACAGTATGTACCTGCTTTCCATGTCTCTTCCATTGAATTGTTCACTCCTCGTCGACTCTAAGTTCTAATTGGAGAGTTGGGTGGAAGGAAGAAAGAGGCAGGGCTAGGGATCTCATGGCTACTAGTCACAGGGTCTCTTTTATATAAAGTCTGCAGCAGCTTTCAGTGGAGGACTGGGATCTTTTGGCCTGGGGGGCAAATACAGCCAAGTGGCCATTTAATGGTTTGCAACGACCCCTTTGCTTAGGTCAGACACTTTGTTTAGGTTACACCAATTTTTACGACCATGTATGGTTGAATGTAGAAAACACTATCACCAAATTACATTAACCTCTGTGTTTCTCATAGCTACATTGAAAAATAAAGTTAAAAAGATATATGATTATACAACAATCCCTTTGCTCTTGCAATTTGTTTAGACGACTTGTGAAAGGTATTGGAACCCTTGTTTTTATGGCAGAATAATTCATTGCTTATCAGTCTGTGTTTGTTTTGCAAGTTGGAAAAAACGTTACCACCAATTGCATTAACCGCTATGTTTATCATTAATGTGCACTAAAGAAACAGAGAAACAAAGCACTTTTGAATAGTACTGCTTCTTCTTCCATATCATGCATAATAAGGGCATGTGATTAAAATGATATTAACATTTTACGAGATTTATGACTAATGACTTTCCCTATAAATAACTTGGACAGCATATCCGTTTGCTATTGGAAATATTACTATTTATTTATCTAGCATCTTTTTAGATGACTGGTTAAAAGAAAAAAAAAAAACTCCTAATTTACAAGAACCGCTATGTTTATCATTACCGTGATGAAAAAGGATAACCACTTTTTAATACCCTGTTTTTTTCATCATAATAATACAAGTGTGTTTATAAACTAAGGGCATGTGATAAAAAATTATAAAATTTTCAAGATTTATGACTGATTCAAAAATCATTAGGGCCAACAAGCTGATCGTGTGACTTATCGTGACTTTCTTATGAATATTGTCCTAATAAATAACAGCATAAAGTAAAAAAAGATATAGATTAACAACAATTCAATTGCTATGCATTTCTGCTACTTATTTAATAGCATTTTTTTAGATGACTGGTAATAAAAGTATTAAGAAACCTTGTTTTTCTGGCAGAATTTTAATTGTCTATCATTCTTTTTTGCATGTAGAAAAAAACATTACACTCCCCATTATTAACATGTTTATCATACTGTGCATTGAAAACAAGAAATAAGCATTTGAATACTCCTGATTTTCATCATAATAATACAATGCATGTATTAATATGGCATGTGATTAAATGATATTAAGACATTTTACAAGAATGACAAATCAAATTTAAGCACACTTAATGGACTTACGATCACTTCTTTAATGATATTGCTTTCTTATACATACATAGACGCATAAAGATATCATTTTTTTAGATGACTGGTAAATAAATAGAAACTTGTTTTTCTGGCAGAATAGTATCAATCTATGTAGGTTTGCATGTAGAAAAAACATTACCTCCTATACTTAACCGTTATGTGCACTGAAAAAAAAAAATAACACTTTTTTTAGTCCTGTTTTTCATCATATTACAAGGTGTGTTTTATAAACAAGGGCATGTGACTAAACATAATTATTAAATATATTTTGCAAGATTTATGACTGACTCAAAAAGATTGTTCTTGATAATGAATATTGGATCCTAATAAATGCAGCATAAAGTAAAAAAAAGATATAGGACGTGACAACAATTCAGCATAAAGATAAATTCATTTTTTTTAAATGACTGGTAAAAAATAAGAAACCTTGTTTTCTGGCAGAATAGTCCATAGCCTATCATTCTATGTAGGTTTGCATGTAGTAAAAAAAAACATTAACTCCTAACTTACCGTTATGTTTATAACTGTGCACTGAAAAGAAATAAGCACCTTTTGTAGTCTGTCTTTTCATCATAATATTACTGTGTGGTGTTATAAATATAAGGGTATGTACTAGACAATATATTAAATATATTTACAAGATTTATCACTATCGTAAATATAGGGCCAAGAGATGATAATGACTTTCTTTAATGAATATTGGTTTCTAATAATACAGCATAAGTTAAAAAGATATAGGATGTGACAACAATTCAATTGTTTTTGCAATTACTAGCATCTTTTTAGATAACTGGTAAAAAGTATTAGAAACTTTTTTTATGGCAGAATAAATTATTGCCTTATTCTGTGTATGTTTGAATGTAGAAAAACACTTTATCACCAAATTACATTAACCTCTGTGTTTCTCATAGCTACATTGAAAAATAAAGTTAAAAAAGATATATGATTATACAACAATCCCTTTGCTTTGCAATTTGTTTAGACGACTTTTGAAAGGTATTGGAACCCTTGTTTTTATGGCAGAATAATTCATTGCTTATCAGTCTGTGTTGTTTTGCAAGTTGGAAAAAACGTTACCACATTTGCATTAACCGTATGTTTATCATTAATGTGCACTAAAGAAAACGAGAAACAAAGCACTTTTGAATAGTACTGCTTTTTCTCATTAATTAAAAATTAATATAAGATGATTAATTGATTAAAAGAATAACGACATTTTACGAGATTTATGACTAATGACTTTCCCTATAAATAACTTTGGACAGCATATCCGTTTGCTATTGGAAATATTACTATTTATTTATCTAGCACTTTTTAGATGACTGGTTAAAAGTTAAAAAAAACTCCTAATTTACAAGAACCGCTATGTTTATCATTACCGTGCACTGGAAAAAAAGAGAAATAACCACTTTTTAATAGACCTGTTTTTTTCATCATAAATTACAGTGTGGTGTTATAACATAAGCATGTGACTAAACATAATTATGAAATATTTTTGCAGATTTATGACTGATTCAAATCATTAGGCCAACAAGCTGATCGTGTGACTTATCCAGTTGATTATTCGTTAATGAATATTGGAGTCCTAATAAATCAGCATAAAGTAAAAAAAGATAAGGATGTGACAACAATTCAATTGCTATTGCAATTTCTGCTACTTTATTATAGCATTATTTTAGATGACCTGGTAATAAGTTTAGAAACCTTGTTTTGTCCTGGCAGAATTTTGAATTGTCTATCATTCTGTTTTGTGTGCATGTAGAAAAAAATCATAACCCCCAATTTACGTTAAACGCTATGTTTATCATTACTGTGCATTGAAAAACAGAGAAATAGCACTTTTGAATACTCCTGAATTTTCATCATAATAATACAAATGCAGTGTTTTTATATAAGGGCATTTGATTAAAATGATATTAATGACATTTTACAAGGAACATGACTAAATCACAAATTAAGGGCCACCAGTGATCAATGTGACTTACCCAGATCACTCTTCTTTAATGATATTGCTTTCTTTATACATAACATAGGACAGCATAAAGTTAAATACATTTTTTTAGATGACTGGTAAAAAATTAGAAATCTTGTTTTTCTGGCAGACTATATCAATCTATGTAGGTTTGCATGTAGTAAAAAAAACATTAACTCCTAACTTACCGTTAATTTTATAATTGTGCACTGAAACAAAGAAAAGAAATAAGCACTTTTTTATAGTCGTCTTTTTCATCAAATATTACATGTGTGGTGTTTAAATTAAGGGATGTGACTAGAATAATATTAAATATATTTACAATATTTCATATGTATGGCATGGAATGATACATGACTTATCCAGATGACTGTTTTTAATGAATATTGGTTTCCTAATAAAGTTAAAAAAGATATAGGATGTGACAACAATTCAATTGCTTTTGCAATTTCTGTACTTTATTTATCTAGCATCTTTTTTAGATACTGGTAAAAAGTATTAGAAACTTTGTTTTATGGCAGAATAAATATTGCCTATCGTTATGAATGTAAAAAACACTATCACCAAATTACATTAACCTCTGTGTTTTCATAGCTACATTGAAAAATAAAGTTAAAAAAGATATATGATTATCAACATCCCTTTGCTATTGCAATTTGTGCTACTTATTTATCTAGCATATTTTTAGAGACTGGTGAAAGTTATTGGAACCCTTGTTTTTATGGCAGAATAATTCATTGCTTATCAGTCTGTTTTGTGCAAGTTGGAAAAAACTTTACCACCATTTGCTTAACCGCTATGTTTATCATTAATGTGCACTAAAGAAACAAGAAACAAGCATGTTTTTCTGGCAGAATAGTCAATAGCCTATCATTCTGTTTAGGTTTGCATGTAGAAAACACATGAACTCCTATTTTACAAGAACCGCTATGTTTATCATTACCGTGCACTGAAAAAAAGAGAAATAACCACTTTTTAATAGTCCTGTTTTTTTTCACCATAATATTACAAGTGTGGTTTTATAAACATAAGGGCATGTGACTAAACATAATTATTAAATATATTTTGCAAGATTTATGACTGACTCAAAAAGATTGGTTCTTTAATGAATATTGGATTCCTAATAAATAGCAGCATAAAGTAAAAAAAAGATATAGGACGTGACAACAATTCAGCATAAAGATAAATTCATTTTTTTAAATGACTGGTAAAAATAAGAACCTTGTTTTTCTGGCAGAATAGTCCATACCTATCATTCTATGTAGGTTTGCATGTAGTAAAAAAAAAACATTAACTCCTAACTTACCGTTATGTTTATAACTGTGCACTGAAAAGAAATAAGCACCTTTTTGTAGTCCTGTCTTTTTCATCATAATATTACATGTGTGGTGTTATAAATATAGAGGTATGTGACTAGACATAATATTAAATATATTTACAAATTTATCACTGTCAGTGATAAATGGGCAAGAGATGATAATGACTATTCTTTAATGAATATTGGTTTCCTATAATACAGCATAAAGTTAAAAATATAGTATGTGACAACAATTCAATTGTTTTTGCAATTTCTAGCATCTTTTTAGATAACTGGTAAAAGTATTAGAAACTTTATTGTTATGGCAGAATAAATTATTGCTTTTTGAATTTGTAGTAAAACACTATTATACACCAAATTACATTAACCTCGTTTTTCTCAAATAAAATTAATAAAGTTAAAAAGATATATGATTATACAACAATCCCTTTGCTCTTGCAATTTGTTTAGACGACGGTGAAAGGTATTGGAACCCTTGTTTTATGGCAGAATATTCATTGCTTATCAGTCTGTGTTTGTTTTGCAAGTTGGAAAAAACGTTACCACCAATTTGCATTAACCGTATGTTTATCATTAATGTGCCCTAAAGAAACAGAGAAACAAAGCACTTTTGAAAGTACTGCTTCTTCTTCATATTACAAGTGCAGTGTCATTAATATAAGGGCATGTGATTAAAATGATATTACAGACATTTTACGAGATTTATGACTAATGACTTTCCCTATAATAACTTTGGACAGCATATCCGTTTGCTATTGGAAATATTACTATTTATTTATCTAGCATCTTTTTAGATGACTGGTTAAAAGTTAAAAAAAACTCCTAATTTACAAGAACCGCTATGTTTATCATTACCGTGCACTGGAAAAAAAGAGAAATAACCACTTTTTAATAGACCTGTTTTTTTCATCATAATATTACAAGTGTGGTGTTATAAACATAAGGGCATGTGACTAAACATAATATGTAATATATTTTGCAGATTATGACTCATTCAAAAATCATTAGGGCCAACAAGCTGATCGTGTGACTTATCCAGTTGATTATTCGTTAATGAATATTGGAGTCCTAATAATAACAGCATAAAGTAAAAAAAGATATAGGATGTGACAACAATTCAATTGCTATTGCATTTCTGCTACTTTTTTTATCTAGCTTATTTTAGATGACCTGGTAATAAGTATTAGAAACCTTGTTTTGTCCTGGCAGATTTTGATTGTCTATCATCTGTGTTTGTGTGCACGTAGAAATCATGAACCCCCAATTTACGTTAACCGCTATTTTTATCATTACTGTGCATTGAAAAACAGAGAAATAGCACTTTTGAATACTCCTGAATTTTCATCATAATAATACAAATGCAGTGTTATGTATATAAGGGCATGTGATTAAAATGATATTAATGACATTTTACAAGGAACATGACTAAATCACAAATTAAGGGCCACCAGCTGATCAATGTGACTTACCCAGATCACTCTTCTTTAATGATATTGCTTTCTTTATACATAACATAGGACAGCATAAAGTTAAATACTGTTTTTTAGATGACTGGTAAAAAATTAGAAATCTTGTTTTTCTGGCAGACTATATCAATCTATGTAGGTTTGCATGTAGTAAAAAAACATTAACTCCTAACTTACCGTTATATTTATAATTGTGCACTGAAACAAAGAAAAAGAAATAAGCACTTTTTTATAGTCGTCTTTTTCATCACAATATTACATGTGTGGTGTTATAAATATAAGGGTATGTGACTAGAAATTATATTAAATATATTTACAAGATTTATCACTTGTAAGTATATTTGGCATGTGTTTGCAATTTCACACATGTACTTATCCAGATGACTGTTTTTTTAATGAATATTGGTTTCCTAATAAAGTTAAAAAAGATATAGGATGTGACAACAATTCAATTGCTTTTGCAATTTCTGTTACTTTATTTATCTAGCATCTTTTTAGATAACTGGTAAAAAGTATTAGAAACTTTGTTTTATGGCAGAATAAATTATTGCCTATCATTCTGTGTATGTTTGAATGTAAGAAAACACTATCACCAAATTACATTAACCTCTGTGTTTCTCATAGCTACATTGAAAAATAAAGTTAAAAAAGATATATGATTATACAACAATCCCTTTGCTATTGCAATTTGTGCTACTTATTTATCTAGCATACTTTAAGACGACTGGTGAAAGGTATTGGAACCCTTGTTTCTTATGGCAGAATAATTCATTGCTTATCAGTCTGTTTTGCAAGTTGGAAAAAACTTTACCACCAATTTGCATTAACCGCTATGTTTATCATTAATGTGCACTAAAGAAACAGAGAAACAAAGCACTTTTGAATAGTACTGCTTTTTCTTCATGAAAATAAGGGCATGTGATTAAAATGATATTAAAGACATTTTACAAGATTTATGACTAATGACTTTCCCTATAAATAACATTGGACAGCATATCCGTTTGCTATTGGAAATATTACTATTTATTTATCTAGCATCTTTTTAAATGACTGGTTAAAAGTTAAAAAAACTCCTAATTTAGAAGAACTGCTATGTTTATCATTACCGTGCACTGGAAAAAAAAGCGAAATAACCACTTTTTAATAGTCCTGTTTTTTTCATCATAATATTACAAGTGTGGTTGTTATAAACATAAGGGCATGTGACTAAACATAATTATTAAATATATTTTGCAAGATTTATGACTGATTCAAAAATCATTAGGGGCCAACAAGCTGATCGTGTGACTTATCCAGTTGATTATTCCTAATAAATAACAGCATAAAGTAAAAAAAGATAAAGGATAAAGGATGTGACAACAATTCAATTGCTATTGCAATTTCTGCTACTTTATTTAAATAGCATTTTTTAGATGACTGGTAATAAGTATTAGAAACCTTGTTTTGTCCTGGCAGAATTATGAATTGTCTATCATTCTGTTTGTTTGCATGTAGAAATTTACCCCCAATTTACATTATCATTACTGTGCATTGAAGAAAAACAGAGAAATAAGCACTGTGAATACACCTGACTTTTTCAACATAATAATACAAACGCAGTGTTATAGATATAGGGGCATGTGATTAAACATGGAATGAAAGACCTTTTACAAGATTTAAGTATGACTGAACCAAACATTTTTACAAAATTTTGTGACTGATTTAAAAATTATTAACGGCCACTAGCTGAGCATGTGACTTACCCAGATCAATGTTCTTTTCTGAATAGTGCTTTTCACGTAAATATTACATGACAGCATAAAGTTAAATAAGACATTGGATTTACAACCGTTCATTTGCTATTGCAATTTCTATACTTTTTGATCTAGCATCTTTTTTGATGATTTGTAAAAGGTATTAGAAACCTTCATTTTCTGGCTGATAAATTCATTGCCTATCATTCTGTGTTTGTTTGCATATAGAAAAAAACCCGTTACCACCAATTGACATTACTGTGCATTGAAAAACAGAAAAATAAGCAGTTTTAAATTGTCCTTTTTTTCATCATAATACAAATGCAGTATTCTACAGATAATGGCGTATTATTAAACACTAAAAAGCCTTTTACAATAACAGGCGCTAGAAGCTCAGCGTGCCCCTTTAGGCCCAAGGCCATAGCCCTCTCCTCCATGTCCCAAGGTCAGAGTCCCCATTCAGTGTCCCATGGCCAAAGTCCCCTCCAATTCGCCCTCTTTCAAAGACAACCTGTGCAAATCTTGTGTAACTGCTTTGTTCTGCCTTGCTTTGTTTCCTGTGTTTCTCCCTCTAGTGGTAAGTCAATAGGAACTGCAGAAACAATCGGACCATCTCTCTCTAGTGGAACTGCAGTGACACAAACAAGAAAAGAGATGATCAATGCACATTCCTGGGCCCCATATATCATAATATCTATGCTAGTGCAAACAGTAAAAACATGGGGGTTTGCCTTCCCACCACGTCAAGGTAACCCCAGTATGGAAGGTCCTAACATTTTACTTTGAGTCATTTATCTGGGCTGACACTCCCTGCTTGTGGTTCATTTTCTTGGGAAGGTTGTCTCCCTGTCCTTGCATTGGATTAGTATTACAGGCTAACACTCCCCCCCGCCTACTGGCTTATAACAAGGAGACAAGAGGCCTTTCATACAATGCTTAGTATTCAAGGCGTAAGACCTCCAATTAAAGGGACGTGTTGGGGGTGCTATACTACAACATGGAAGAATTGGTCAATCTTCCTGCAGAGAAACTCTGCTACAATATATACACAAAATACTAAGCATTGGATGAAAGGCCTCTTCCCTCCATGTTAAAAGCTAGTAGGTGGGGGGGGAGGAATGATAGCCTGTAATACTAATCCAATGCAAGGTCAGGGAGACAACCTTCCCAAGAAAATGCAACCACAAGCAGGGAGTGTCAGCCCAGATAAATGACCCAAGGTAAACCATTAGAACCTTCCATACTGGGGTTACTTTGACGTGGTTGGAAGGCTTTCCACGTTTATGCATAGAATTGTAACTAAAACCCCCCATGTTTTTACTGTTTGCATTGGCATAGATATTATGATATATGGGGCCCAGAAATTTGTATTGATCATTGGAATTTGTATTGATCATCTCTTTTCTTGTTTGTTCTAATGTTTTGGTCAGATCAGTAGCACTCAGGGGCGTGTATGGGGGGGGATTCCTGGTGCTCTGGAATCCCCCCTTTCTGTCTGCTCAGTGCAGTCTGCTATTCTGCTTCTCCTGGTGTCCATAGACTGTTACATAGTTACATAGATTGTTACATTGTTTAATTGAGCTGTGAGTGTGAAGCAGCATTTGTATGTTTCAAAAATGTATCTAGTCTACCCTGTGATTGACAGCAGCATAACATAATAATTGATACAAAACTGTATCAATATTAACCCTGCAGCTGCTTAAGGTGATTGCTGTAACTGGGTTTATATACAGAACTTACTGTACTTTTCCACACTGTGATGGAGCTTATTGAGCAGGAATTAAGAAATCCTGGATGTGGTAGCTGACTATTAACATGTTATTATATATATATTATATACACACAGGAGTGATTGTTCCATATATTCCATATTCAGAATGATAGTTCAATGTGCCCACACATGATCTAATGTTATCAGTAAAGGGAACCGGAAATGGACATTTTCTGTCTTGTCCGATATGTCCCGATAACGACAATATTCAGCAAATTCTGTCAGATCCGCCGTCAATGTCACAGTTCTGACTTTGAAGGACACTAATGTTATTGAGAGGCAAGTGTGGATTTCTCAGTAAAAGAGAACATTTGGCTGAGAACAAATGGTCAAATTTTTCATCTCGACCATTCGCCACTATGAGCAGTCGGCCGGGAGAAAGCACTGTTAGTCGTGGCAAATGTCTCCTAAGCTTTCACCATGAATAATATAGGACAGTATTAAGTTAAATCTACGGTGATTTACCGACATTGGTCGCTGCCACCCCCGAAATCCCCTCAGATTTTTTAGATACATATAAATATCGGGTTGGTCTGAAAAATCTGCTCCTATGTATCCAGCCTTAATGAAGATACTTTATAACAAAAGTGATATTTGGCTTACTGTGAACATAATTATGGCAAGTACAGAATATATAATATTATTATATGATGCTTATATAATAGAATATATGGATGTATTTGGTCATGAACTTCCTTCTGGGGTGGTAACGCATTCAAATCTGGCAGAATAATTAATTGCCTATCATTATGTGTATGTTTGCAGGTAGAAAAAAACATTACCCCCAATTTAAATTAACTGCTATGTTTATTATTACTGTGCATTGAAAAACATAGAAATAAACACTTTTGATAACACCTGATTTTTCCATCATAATAATACAAACTCAGTGTTATAGATATAAGGACAAGTGATTAAACATAATATTAAAAACATTTTACAAGATGTATGACTGAATCAAAAATCATTAAGGGCAACCAGCTGTTCATGTGACTTACCCAGATCACTGTTTTATACTGAAAATTGCTTTCCCCATGAATAATATAGGACAGTATTAAGTTAAAAGACAGGATTTCCAACAATTAATTTGCTATTGCAATTTAATAATACAAATGCAGTGTTATACATATAATGGTATATTATTGAACACTAGACATTAAGCCTGTTGCAATAATGGGTGCTAGTAGCCTAGCATCCCCCTTAGTGTCCTGAGGCCATAGCACCCCTCCTTCATGTCTGAAAGACCATAATCCCCCTCTGTCCCAAGCAACCTGTGTAACTGTTCTTCCTTGTTTGTTTCCTGTGTTTCTCCCTCTAGTGGTGAGTCAATAGGAACTGCAGAGACACACACGGATTCACGGACACAGCTTTAGGGTTTTATTATAATAGACTAGGCGGTTAAGCCTGTTATATAAACGGGCGCTAGACATAGATTCTTTCTCTCTCTTTCTCTGCATTTTGAAGTGGAGAGGATGTACTCGTTCGGGTCAGAGAGCTGGATTTATTTCTACTCACTCTGGATGATAGCTTATAGCCGAGAGACTCCTCTCGCGCATGCGCAGATGTAAAAAGTCACACACGGATTCACGGACGCACATCAAAGCTTTTTATTATATAGGAAAATATTAAATATATTTTACAAGATTTATGAGTGAATCAAAAATCATTAAGGGCCACCCAGCTGTTCATGTGACCACTCCGATCACTGTTCTTTAATGAATATTGCTTTCCCAATAAATAATATAGGACAGAATAAAGTTAAATAAGATATAGGATTTACAACAATTCATTTGCCATTGCAATTTCTGCTACTTATATATCTAGCATCTTTTTAGATTGGCAAAAAGTATTTTTAAAAAAACACGTTTTTTTGGTAGAAGAATTCATTGGCTATAATTCTGTGTCTGTTTGCATGTAGAAAAAAACTTTACCACCAAATGACATTAACCGCTGTGCCTTGAAAAACAGAGAAATAAGAAGTTTTGAATGGTCCTTTTTTTCATCATAATAATACAAATGCAGTGTTATACATATAATGGCATATTAATAATCAGTAGTCATTCAGCAACTATAGGGCCGTTTTTAGGCATAGGCCACCTAGGCAAAGGACTAGGGCGCCTATGTTGATCCAGGGTGCCCATTTTTCTCCCTAGCATCTCCCTGGCAGCTTTTACTTGCTGTATTAGAACTGCTCTCCTTGTTCAGCTGTAATCTGCAACATGGAATATTGTACAGAGCCTGAACTCCACACACTCTACATAGCAACAAATGTTGCAATTTGCAAATGTACTGAAGGAATAAGTGGGGAGAATGAGCTCAGCTAAAAGTACTGAGGAGAACAGTTCTAAAATGTCAGGGGAGGACTGGCCCAGTAGGCTGAGGGGGAAATGCCCCCCAGGCTGGCCTCTAATTAAAAGATTTGGGCTGCCACAGATGCTAATACTTAGTTACGTTCCTGAAAGGCACTGCAAACTCCTCTAGCTCCAGCATGGGCAAGCAACAGGAAACCCCTCCTCCTGGTACTCCAGTTTATTAGCCAGTGTTGTCAGCCTTTGAGATCATTATACAGTGTTATCAGCCATCCAGTTCATTAGCCAGTGTCATCACCCCTCCAGTTTATTATCCAGTATTGTCAGCCCTCCACTTCATTAGCTAGTGTTGTCAGCCCTTGAGATCATTAGACAGCTTTGTCAGTTCTTCAGATTGTTAGCCAGTGTAAGTTAGCCCTCTATCTCATTAGCAATGTTGTCAGCCCTCCACCTCAAAAGCCAGTGATAGTCAGCCCTCCAGTTCATTAGGGACAAGGGAAACTTTGGGTAAGTATAGCTTGACCTACAAAATCTACCCAGGGGTAAGAACTTAGCAATTCATGTCATAACCCTACAAGTGTAAGAGGGAGGGGGAAGATTTAAGGACTATAATTGTCCTTTAACCACATCATACACTTAAAAAAAGTAGCAGGCAACAATGTAAAATGGGAATAGTGGTCGTACAAATTGGTGTAACCTAAACAAAGTGTCTGACCTAAGCAAAGTGGGCGTTGCAACTATTAAAGGGCCACTTGGCTGTATTTGCCCCCCTGGCCAATAGGTCCCAGTCCTCCCCTGCACAGCAGTTACACTGATTACAACAGGTTGCTTGGGACAGAGGGGACATTGGAGGGAACTCTGGCCTTGGGACACTAAGAGGGAAGTCTGGCTTTGGGACATGGAGGAGGGGGGCTATGGCCTTGAGACATGGAGGTAAGGAGGGACTCTGGCCTTTGGACACTAACAGGGAACTCTGGGCTTGAGAAATGGAGATAGTACCTGCTATGGCCTTGGGACACTGAGGGGGCATTCTGGGCTTCTAGCACCAAATATTAGGCGTCCTCCCACCAAACATACGCCCCCCCCAAAAAAAACCAAACAAAACTTGGCCTGTCAAACTACAGCTGGGTTTACTTCTTCTGCTTCTGACACCATCAACTGCAACTGTTCTTTATAGTGCAACTGCTTTACTAGTTGGTAAGAGGCACTCGCTGTACCAGGTGAGGCGGGCGTGTATCCATACTTTTGTATGAATGCAGCAACACTGGCTACAAATGAAATACTGATTGGAAGGACAGAATAGTGGAACAGTTGAACAGTGGATGTGCGGTATGCGGCACCAGTGTTCACCCCAGAAATTTTTCAAGCGGGGTAGGGCAGAAAAGGGAAATTAACACTTTCAGTGCCAGAAGAGTATTCCCTTTAACCCTTTCAGCTGCCAGCATTGACTTGATATACAGTATGTACCTGCTTTCCATGTCTCCTTCATTGGTATTAACCCTTCCAGGTGCCGGCATTGACATGATATACAGTATGTACCTGCTTTCCATGTCTCCTCCATTGAATTGTTCACTCCTAGCCGACTCTAAGTTCTAATTGGAAAGTAGGGTGGAAGGAAGAAAGAGGCAGTGATAGACTGCTAGTCACAGGGTCACTGTTATATAAAGTCTGCAGCAGCTTTCAGGGGAGGACTTTTGGCCTGGGGGTCAAATACAGCCACTATACTAACGAGGAACACTTGCTGGTGCTGCTTTTGTCTTTTCTTTCTAGCTCTTGACTGGTGGGAGCCTTTTCCAAAGAGAAATGTCTGGCTGAAAAATAAGGTGTGATCCTTTCTATGGCAAATAGCATTGTATACCAATTCACGGAGACTGAGACCTTTTGGCCTTGATGCCATACCAGAGTCTATGAAAGCAGCACCCTGCTCATTGGTAGCCAATTTGTTCCATTGTTTCTTTTCTGCAAGTTTGGTCAGTTTGAGTGGCTAGTCAATCCAGAGAAAAGCCAATTACAACCAGTTCAAAGACTAATCTTCCTGGGAGCCTTTATCAGTACTCATCTAGGACTGGTGTCCCTGCCAACCACGAGAACACAGAACATTTCTCCATTTCTCGTTTAGTCATAGAGACTTTGAAGATCAAAAGCCTTCACCATCGGCCTTATAAAATGGGCAAATTGGATAATTAGGCCCTTTTGCTGAATTACTTCTTAGCCAAATAGGACAAGATGCAGCAAGACTGGTCACAAATAATAACTTAAACAGAACTTTCAAAGTAAATCTGTCATGGTGGGCGAAGCCGGCAAATCTTTGTGTTGGTACTCCTCTTGCAGAACCCAGCTGGATTCACATATTCACAGGCGCATCTGGGAAGGGTTGGGGAGCCCATTTAGGCCAGAGGTGTGTTCAAGGCTTAATGGGGGACAGACTTATCCCATCT
Organism: Hymenochirus boettgeri; assembly: GCA_019447015.1. NCBI lineage: Eukaryota > Metazoa > Chordata > Amphibia > Anura > Pipidae > Hymenochirus > Hymenochirus boettgeri. Next base: position 17,416 of record JAACNH010002978.1, read on the forward strand.
ATCCTCATTAGTAATAGAGTTAAAGGCAATTCACCAATCCCTCAAGGCTTTCTTACCACTGATTCAGGCAATGCCGGTGTGAATAAGAACTGACAATGTGGCGGCAGTCTCCGTATATAAATCGTTTGCAAATGTGCTGCTTTGCTTTGGTCATGGAATCCCAACTAAAGCTTGTTTCCCTGGCTGCAATAAAAGCAGTTGCCTGAACCAGACGTGATTTGAACACGCAACCTTCTGGTCTGGAGTCAGACGCGCTACCGTTGCGCCACGAGGTCACACACGAGATAGGACAGGTGTCTCCAATTTGGTTCCTGTAAGGAAGACACAACCCTTGACTTTCTTTCATAACGACGTTACGGCTAATCTGATCAACTAATTGAAGATATTAGGAAGGTTTTTCCCACTTTATTATTTATATTACAATTTATTAGAAATGTGTTTTACAATGGCTAAAAATAAAGTTATTGGAAAATAGCATATTATAAACATAGAGAGCCAATGGTAGGTAAAAAAGGGAATTGATACGAACTACAAAGGAAACTGGTATTTTTGACTAACAATTCAAGTGGTTTGCACGATTTCCTGAAATCTTTTTTAAATACCGAGCATCCTCTGGTGCAGCGTCTGCATTGAGCTTTATTTTGCCATAAACCTTCCAGGAATGGCAAAGATTCACTAGTACTTTTTTAGGACATATCCTGTTTATCACAGAGCTAATTCCTCATCTTTGTTTCGGGCATACGAAAAAATTGTGGATATCCTCAAGGACTGGTCAACAAATGTGAGCTACTTGGACTACAGTGTGAACAAAAATGCACAGCCTCCCCGTCGGGGAATCAAAACCCCGGTCTCCCCGCGTGACAGCGGGGATACTCACCACCATACTAAGGAGGAACACTGCTTGGTGCTGCTTTTTGTCTTTTCTCTCTAGCTTGGTGGGAGCCTTTTCCAAAGAGAAATGTCTGGCTAAGAATAAAGGTGTGACCTTTCCATGGCAATAGCATTTGTATACCAATCTACGAGACTGAAACCTTTTGGCCTTGATGCCATACCAGAGTCTATAAAGCAGCACCGGCTCATTGGTAGCCAATTTTTTCCATCATTTCTTTTCTGCAAGTTTGGTCAGTTTGGGTGGCTAGTGAATCCAGATAAAGCCAATTACAAACCATTCAAAGACTAATCTTCCTGGAGCCTTTATCAGTACTCATCTAGGACTGGTGTCCCTGCCAACTATGAGAATACAGAACATTCCTCACTTAGACTTTGAAGATCAAAGCATGCAGCAAGAAACGATTGATGAGGGTGCTGGGACACACTAACGTGACCCATCGGCCTTATAAAATGGGCAATTGGAGAATTAGGCCCTTTGCTGAATTACTTCTTAGCCAAACTTGGACAATATGCATCAAGACTGGTCACATATAAAAACTTAAACAGAACTTTCAAAGTAAATCTGTCATGGTGGGCGAGCCGGCAAATCTTTGTATTGGTACTCCCCTTGCAGAACCCAGCTGGATTCACATTTCACAGACACATCTGGGAAGGGTTTGGGGAGCCCAATAATGCCAAGTGTGTTCAAGCTTATGGGGGACAGACTTTTCCCATCTATCCTCGTTAGTAATATGAGTTAAAGGCAATTCCCAAGCCCTCAAGGCTTTCTTACCACTGATTCAGGCAATGCCGGTGTGAATAAGAACCGACCATGTGGCAGCAGTCTCTGATATAAATCGTTTGCAAATGTGCTGCTTTTGCTTTGGTCATGGAATCCAAACTAAAGCTTGTTTCACTGGCTGCAATAAAAGCAGTTGCCTGACCGATATGATTGAACACGCAACCTTCTGATATAGAGTCAGACGCGCTACCGTTGCGCACAAGGTCACACAAGAGAGAGGACAGGTTCTCCAATTTGGTTCCTGTAAAGAAGACACAACCCTTGACTTTCTTTCATAACGACGTTACGGCTGATCTGATCAACTAATTGAAGATATTAGGAAGTTTTCCCCACTTTTAAAATTTATTAGAAATGTGTTTTTACAATGGCTAAAATAAAGTTATTGGAAAATAGGATATTAAACATAGAAAGCCAATGCAATGGAGTTAAAAAAGGGAATGATACGAACACAAATGAAACTGGTATTTTTGACTACAATTCAGTGTTGCAATCGATTTCCTGAATCTTTTGTTCAATAACCAGAGCATCCTCTGGTGCAGCGTCTCATTGACTTTATTTTGCCATAAACCTTCCAGGAATGCAAAGATTCACTAGTAACTTTTTTAGGACTATTCTGTTTATCACAAGAGCTAAATCCTCATCTTGTTTTCGGGCTACGAAAAATTTGTGGATATCCTCGAGGACTGGTCAACGAAATGTGAGCTACTTGGACTACATGTGATCACAAAATGCACAGCCTCCCTGTCGGGAATCAAACCCCGGTCTCCCCGCGTGCAGGCAGGGATACTCACCACTATACTAACAGGAACACTGCTGGTGCCGCTTTTGTCTTTTCTCTCTAGCCTTGGTGGGAGCCTTTTCCAAAAGAAAATGTCTGGCTAAGAAATAAGGTGTGACCTTTCTATGGCAAATAGCATTGTATACCAACCCACGGAGACTGAGACCTTTTGGCCTTGATGCCATACCAGAGTCTTGAAGCAGCACCGGGCTCATTGGTAGCCAATTTTTTTCATTGTTTCTTTTCTGCAAGTTTGGTCAGTTTTGGGTGGCTAGTCAATCATCACAGAGAATAAAGCCAATTACAACCAGTTTAAAGAAACATCTTCCTGGGAGCCTGTATTCAGTTCCAGCTGGATCACATATTCACGACGCATCTGGAAGGGTTGGGGAGCCCCTTAGGCCATAGTGGTGTTCAAGGCTTAATGGGACAGACTATCCCATCTTTCTCGTTAGTAATAGAGTTAAAGCATTCACCAAGCAATTCACCAAGCCCTCAAGGCTTTCTTACCACTGATTCAGGCAATGCCGGTGTGAATAAGAACCGCATGTGGCGGCAGTCTCCGATATAAATCGTTTGCAAATGTACTGGCTTTGCTTGGTCATGGAATCCCCACTAAAGCTTGTTTCCTGGCGCAATAAAATGCAGTGCCTGCAGACTTGATTTGAACACGCAACCTTCTGTAATGGAGTAGACGCGCTACCGTTGTGCACGAGGTCGACACGAGAAAGGACAGGTGTTCTCCAATTTGGTTCCCGTAAGAAGACACAACACTTGAATTCTTTCATAACGACGTTACAGCTGATCTGATCAACTAATTGAAGATATTAGAAGGTTTTCCCACTTTTAAATTATTAGAAATGGTTTTTTACAATGGCTAAAAATAAAGTTATTGGAAAATAGCATATTATAAACATAGAAAGCCAATGGTAGTTAAAAAAGGGAATTGATACGAACTACAAGGAAACTGGTATTTTTGACTACAATTCAGTGGTTGCAATCGATTTCCTGAAATCTTTTTTTAATATAACCGGACACCTCTGGTGCAGCGTCTGCATTGAGCTTTATTTGCCATAAACCTCCCAGGAATGGCAAAAGATTTATAGTAACTTTTTTAGGACATATTCTGTTTATCACAGAGCTAATTCCTCATCTTTGTTTCGGCTCATACGAAAAAATTGTGGATATCCTCGAGGCCTGGTCACGAAATGTGAGCTACTTGGACTACGTGTGATCACAAAATGCAAGCCTCCTTTCGGGGAATCAAAGCCCGGTCTCCTCCCGTGACAGGCGGGATACTCCACCACTAACTACGAGGAACACTGCTGGTGCCGCTTTTGTCTTTTCTCTCTAGCTTGGGGGGAGCCTTTTCCAAAGAGAAATGTCTGGCAAAGAAATAAGGTGTGACCTTTCTATGGCAAATAGCATTGTATACCAATCCACGAGACTGAGACCTTTTGGCCTTGATGCCATACCAGATCTATGAAAGCAGCACCGGGCTCAGTGGTAGCCAATTTTTTTCCATCGTTTCTTTTCTTCAGTTTGGTCAGTTGGGTGGCTATTCAATCCATAGAAAAGCCATTTACAACCAGTTTAAAGTAATCTTCCTTGGAGCCTGTATCAGTACCCAGCGGATTCACATATTCACAGACGCATCTGGAAGGGTTGGGGAGCCCAACTTAGAGAGCTAGAGTGTGTTCAAGGCTTAATGGGGGACAGACTTTCCCATCTATCCTCGTTAGTAATGAGTTAAAGGCAATTCACCAAGCCCTCAAGGCTTTCTTACCACTGATTCAGGCAATGCCGGTGTCCATAAGAACCGAATGTCGGCAGTCTCCGTATATAAATCGTTTGCAAATGTGCTGCTTGCTTTGGCATGGAATCCCAACCTAAAGCTTTATCACTGGCTGCATAAAAGCAGTTGCCTGACCCCGACGTGATTTGAACACGCTACCTTCCGATCTGGAGTCAGACGCCTAACCGTTGCGCCACGAGGTCTCACAAGAGATAGGACAGGTGTCTCCATTTGGTTCCCGTAAAGAAACACCGCCCTTGACTTTCTTTCAAACGACGTTACGGCTGATCTGATCAACTAATTGAAGCTATTAGGAAGGAAACTGGTATTTTGAACTACAATTTCAAGTGGTTGCAATCGATTTCTCGAAATCTTTTTTTAAATAACCAGAGCATCCTCTGTGCAGCGTCTGCATTGAGCTTTATTTTGCCATAACCTTCCAGGAATGGCAAAGATTTACTAGTAACTTTTTAGGACATATTCTGTTTACCACAAGCTAAATTCCTCATCTTTGTTTAGGGCATACGAAAATTGTGGATATCCTCGAGGACTGGTCAACGAAATGTGAGCTACTTGGACTACAGTGTGAACACAAATGCACAGCCTCCCATCGGGAATCGAACCCCGGTCTTCCCTCGTGACAGGCGGGATACTCACCACTATACTAACGAGGAACACTTGCTGGAGCTTCTTTGTCTTTTCGCTCTAGCTCTTGAGTGTGGGAGCCTTTTCCAAAAGAAATGTCGGGCTAAGAAATAAGGTGTGCCCCTTTCTATGGCAAATAGCATTGTATACCAACCCACGTAGACTGAACCTTTGGCCTTGATGCCATAACCAGAGTCTATGAAAGCAGCACCGGGCTCATTGGTAGCCAATTTTTTCCCATCGTTTCTTTTCTGCAATTTTGGTCAGTTTGGGTGCTATTCAATCCAGAGAAAAGCCAATCAAACCATTTTCAAAGACTAATCTTCCTGGAGCCGGTATCAATACTCATCTAGGACTGGTGTCTCTGCCAACCTCGAGAATAAGAAACTTTCTCGTTTAGCCATAGAGACTTTGAAGATCAAAAGCATGGCACAAGACAATTTGATGAAGGTGCTGGAACACTAACAGTACCATCGGCCTTATAAAATAGGCAAATTGGAGAATTAGGCCCTTGCTGAATTACTTCTTAGCCAAATAGCAAGATGCAGCAAGACTGGTCCACATAATAACTTAAACAAGCTTTCAAGTAATCTGTCATGGTGGTGAACCGGCAAATCTTTGTGTTGGTACTCCCTTGCAAACCCAGCTGGATTCCATATTCACAGACGCATCGGGAAGGGTTGGGGAGCCCACTTAGGCCAGAGGTGTGTTCAAGGCTTAATGGGGACAGACTATCCCATCTTTCCTCGTTAGTAATAGAGTTAAAGGCAATTCACCAAGCCCTCAAGCTTTCTTACCACTGATCAGGCAATGCCGGTGTCCATAAGACCGACAATGTGGCGGCAGTCCTCCGTATATAAATCGTTTGCAAATGTGCTGCTTTGCTTTGGTCATGGAATCCCAACTAAAGCTTGTATCACTGGCTGCAATAAAAGCAGTTGCCTGACCCGACGTGATTTGAACACGCTACCTTCTGATCTGGAGTCAGACGGGCTACCGTTGCGCCACGAGGTCACACAAGAGAAAGGACAGGTGTCTCCAATTTGGATCCCGTAAAGAAGACACCACCCTTGACTTTCTTTCATAACGACGTTACAGCTGATCTGATCAACTATTGAAGATATTAGGAGTTTTCCCACTTTTAAAATTATTAGAAATGTGTTTACAATGGCTAAAAATAAAGTTATTGGAAAATAGCATATTATAAACATAGAAAGCCAATGGTAGTTAAAAAGGGAATTGATACGAACTACAAAGGACCTGGTATTTTTGACTACAATTCAAGTGGTTTGCATCGATTTCCTGAAATCTTTTTTAATATAACCGGAGCATCCTCTGGTGCACGTCTGCATTGAGCTTTATTTTGCCATAAACCTTCCAGAATGGCAAAGATTTACTATTAACTTTTTTAGGACATATTCTGTTTATACACGAGCTAAATTCCTCATCTTTGTTTTCGGGCATACGAAAAAATTGTGGATATCCTCGAGGACTGGTCAACGAAATGTGAGCTACTTGGACTACAGTTGATCACAAAAAGCACACCTCCCTTCGGGGAATCAAAGCCCGGTCTCCCGCGTAGACAGGCGGGGATACTCACCACTATACTAACGAGGAACACTGCTGGCCGCTTTTTGTCTTTTCTCTCTAGCTTGGTGGGAGCCTTTTCCAAAGAGAAATGTCTGGCTAAGAAATAAGGTTGACCTTTCTATGGCATAGCATTGTATACCAATCCACGGAGACTGAGACCTTTTGGCCTTGATGCCATAACGAGTCTATGAAAGCAGCACCGGGCTCATTGGTAGCCATTTTTTCCATCGTTTCTTTTCTTCAAGTTTGGTCAGTTTGGGTGGCTATTCAATCCATAGAAAAGCCAATTACAACCAGTTTAAAAGACTAATCTTCCTTGGAGCCTGTATCATACCCAGCTGGATTCACATATTCACAGACGCATCTGGAAGGGTTGGGGAGCCCAACTTAGGCTAGAGGTGTGTGTTCAAGGCTTAATGGGGGACAGACTTATCCCATCTATCCTCGTTAGTAATAGAGTTAAAGGCAATTCACCAAGCCCTCAAGGCTTTCTTACCACTGATTCAGGCAATGCCGGTGTCCCTAAAACCGACAATGTGGCGGCAGTCTCCGTATATAAATCGTTTGCAAATGTGCTGCTTTGCTTTGGTCATGGAATCCCAACTAAAGCTTTTATCACTGGCTGCAATAAAAGCAGTTGCCTGACCCCGACGTGATTTGAACACGCTACCTTCCGATCTGGAGTCAGACGCGCTACCGTTGCGCCACGAGGTCTCACAAGAGATAGGACAGGTGTCTCCCAATTTGGTTCCCGTAAAGAAGACACCACCCTTGACTTCTTCATAACGCACGTTACGGCTGATCTGATCAACTAATTGAAGATATTAGGAAGGACTGGTATTGACTAACAATTAAGTGGTTGCAATCGATTTTCTCGAAATCTTTTTTTAATATAACCATAGCATCCTCTGTGCAGCGTCTGCCATTGAGCTTTATTTTGCCATAAACTTCCAGGAATGGCAAAGATTTAACTATACTTTTAGGACATATTCTGTTTACCACAGAGCTAAATTCCTCATCTTTGTTTAGGGCATACGAAAAGTTGTGGATATCCTGAGGACTGGTCAACGAAATGTGAGCTACTTGGACTACAGTGTGAACACAAAATGCACAGCCTCCATCGGGGAATCGAAACCCCGGTCTCCCGCGTGACAGGCGGGGATACTCCCCCACTATACTAACGAGAACACTTGCTGGAGCTGCTTTTTCTTTTCGCTCTAGCTCTTGAGTGTGGGAGCCTTTTCCAAAAGAAATGTCTGGCTAAGAATAAGGTGTGACCCTTTCTATGGCAAATAGCATTGTATACCAACCACGGAGACTGAGACCTTTTGGCTTGAGCCATACCAGAGTCTATGAAAGCAGCACCGGCTCATTGGTAGCCAATTTTTCCCATCGTTTCTTTTCTGCAAGTTTGGTCAGTTTGGTGGCTATTCAATCCAAGAAAAGCCAATTACAACCAGTTTCAAAGACAATCTTCCTGGAGCCGTATCAAACTCATCTAGGACTGGTGTCTCTGCCAACCACGAGAATAGAGAACATTTCTCGTTTAGCCATAGAGACTTTGAAGATCAAAAGCATGGCGCAGACATTGATGAAGTGCTGACACTAACAGTGACCATCGGCTTATAAAATGGCAAATTGGAGAATTAGGCCTTTGCTGAATTACTTCTTAGCCAAATAGCACGATGCAGCAAGACTGTCACAAATAATAACTTAAACAGAACTTTCAAAGTAAATCTGTCATGGTGGGGAAGCCGGCAAATCTTTGTGTTGGTACTCCCTTGCAGAACCCGCTGGATTCACATATTCACAGGACGCATCGGGAAGTTGGGGAGCCCATTAGGCCAGAGGTGTGTTCAAGGCTTAATGGGGGACAGACTTATCCCATCTTCCTCGTTAGTAATAGAGTTAAAGGCAATCACCAAGCCCTCAAGCTTTCTTACCACTGATTCAGGCAATGCCGGTTGTCCATAAGAACCGACAATGTGGCGGCAGTCTCCGTATATAAATCGTTTCAAATGTGCTGCTTTGCTTTGGTCATGGAATCCCAACTAAAGCTTGTATCACTGGCTGCAATAAAAGCAGTTGCCTGACCCGACGTGATTTGAACACGCAACTTTCTGATCTGAGTCAGAGCCTGCTACCGTTGCGCGCACGAGGTCACACAAGAGAAGGCAGGTGTCTCCAATTTTGGTCCGTAAAGAAGACACCACACCTGACTTCTTTCATAACGACGTTACGGCTGATCTGATCAACTAATTGCAAGATATTAGGAAGGAAACTGGTATTTTTTTTTGACTACAATTCAAGTGGTTGCAATCGATTTCTCGAATCTTTTTTATTAACCAGAGCATCCTCTGGTGCAGCGTCTGCATTGAGCTTTATTTTGCCATAAACCTCCAGGAATGCAAAGATTTACTAGTAACTTTTTAGGACATTCTGTTTACCACAAGCAATTCCTCATCTTTGTTTAGGGCATACAAAGTTGTGGATACCTCGAGGACTGGTCAACGAAATGTGAGCTACTTGGACTACAGTGGAACACAAAATGCACAGCCTCCCCTCGGGAATCAACCACGGTCTCCCGCGTGACAGCGGGATACTCACCACTATACTAACGAGGAACACTGCTGGGCTGCTTTTGTCTTTTCTCTAGCTCTTGAGTGGTGGAGCCTTTTCCAAAAGAAATGTCTGGCTAAAATAAGGTGTGACCCTTTCTATGGCAAATAGCATTGTATACCAACCACGGAGACTGAGACCTTTTGGCCTTGATGCCATACCAGAGTCTATGAAAGCAGCACCGGGCTCATGGTAGCCAATTTTTCCCATCGTTCTTTTCTGCAAGTTGGTCAGTTTGGGTGGCTAGTCAATCCGAGAAAAGCCAATTACAACACAGTTCAAAGACTAATCTTCCTGGGAGCCGGTAGCTACTCATCTAGGACTGGTGTCTCTGCCAACATGAGAATAGAGAACATTTCTCGTTTAGCATAGAGACTTTGAAGATCAAAAGCTGGCGCAAGACATTGATGAAGGTGCTGGGAACACTAACAGTGACCATCGGCCTTATAAAATAGGCAAATTGGAGAATTAGGCCTTTGCTGAATTACTCTTAGCCAAATAGCACAGATGCAGCAAGACTGGTCACAAATAATAACTTAAACAGAACTTTCAAAGTAAATCTGTCATGGTGGGGAAGCCGGCAAATCTTTGTGTTGGTACTCCCCTTGCAGAACCCAGCTGGATTCACATATTCACAGAACGCATCTGGGAAGGTTGGGAGCCCATTAGGCCAGAGGTGTGTTCAAGGCTTAATGGGGGACAGACTTATCCCATCTATCCTCGTTAGTAATAGAGTTAAAGGCAATTCACCAAGCCCTCAAGGCTTTCTTACCACTGATTCAGGCAATGCCGGTTGTATAAGAACCGACAATGTGGCAGCAGTCTCGTATATAAATCGTTTGCAAATGTGCTGCTTTGCTTTGGTCATGGAATCCAACTAAAGCTTGTTTCACTGGCTGCAATAAAAGCAGTTGCCTGACCCCGACGTGATTTGAACACACAACCTTCTGATTGGAGTCAGACGCGCTACCGTTGCGCCACGTCAACACAAAGAGAGGACAGGTGTCTCCAATTTGGTTCCCGTAAAGAAGACACACACCCTTGACTTTCTTCATAACGACGTTACGGCTGATATGATCAACTAATTGAAGATATTAGGAAGGTTTTTCCACTTTTAAAATTTATTAAATGTGTTTTACAATGGCTAAAATAAAGTTATTGGAAAATAGATATTATAAACATAGAAAGCCAATGGTAGTTAAAAAAGGGAATTGATACGAACTACAAAAAGGAACTGTATTTTTGACTACAATTCAAGTGTGTGCAATCGATTTCCTGAAACTTTTTTAATATAACCAGAGCATCCTCTTGTGCAGCGTCTGCATTGAGCTTTATTTTGCATAAACCTTCCAGGAATGGCAAAGATTACTAGTAACTTTTTTAGGACATATTCTGTTTATCACAGAGCTAAATTCCTCATCTTTGTTTCGGGCATACGAAAAAATTGTGGATATCCTCGAGGACTGGTCAACGAAATGTGAGCTACTTGGACTACAGTGTGATCACAAAATGCACAGCCTCCTCGGGGAATCAAAACCCCGGTCTCCCGCGTGACAGGCAGGGATACTCACCACTATACTAACGAGGAACACTGGCTGGTGCCGCTTTTCTCTTTCTCTCTAGCTTGGGTGGGAGCCTTTTCCAAAGAAAATGTCTGGCTAAGAAATAAGGTGTGACCTTTCTATGGCAATAGCATGTATACCAATCCACGGAGACTGAGACCTTTTGGCCTGATGCCATACCAGAGTCGATGAAAGACAGCACGCGGCTCATTGTAGCCAATTTTTTCCATTCGTTTCTTTTCTCCAAGTTTGGTCAGTGTTGGGTGGCTATCAATCCAGAGAAAAGCCAATTACAACCAGTTTAAAGACTAATCTTCCTGGGAGCCTGTATCAGTACCCAGCTGGATTCACATATTCACAGACGCATCTGGGAAGGGTTGGGGAGCCCACTTAGGCCAGAGGTGTGTTCAAGGCTTAATGGGGACAGACTTATCCCATCGTCCTCGTTATAATAGAGTTAAGGTCAATTCACCAATCCCTCAAGCTTCTTACCCTGATTCAGCAATGCCGGTGTGCATAAGAACCGACAATGTGGCGGCAGTCTACCGTATATAATCGTTTGCAAATGTGCTGCTTTGCTTTGGTCATGGAATCCCACTAAAAGTGTTTCACTGGCTGCAATAAAAGCAGTTGCTGACCACCAACGTGATTTGAAAACGCAACCTTCCGATGTGGAGTCAGACGCGCTACGTTGTGCCACGAGGTCAGACACAAGAAAGGACAGGTGTCTCCAATTGGTTCCGTAAGGAGAGACACACTGCCTTGACTTTCTTTCAAACGACGTTACGGCTGATCTAAGATCATATTAACAGTATGAAGAATTAATTTATTAGGAATGGAAATCCGTGAGTAAAAATTTTATAATGAACTGAACAATTACAAGTGGTTGCAATCGATTTCTCGAATCAATTTTTTTAAATAACCGGAGCATCCTCTGGTGCAGCGTCGCATTGAGCTTTATTTTCCATAAACCTTCAGGAATGGCAAGATTCTACTATAACTTTTTAGGAATATTCTTTTACACAGAGCTAAATTCCTCATCTTTGTTTCGGCATACGAAAAAATTGTGGATATCCCTCGAGGACTGGTTCACGCAATGGAGCTATGGATACAGTGGTGACACAAAATCACCGCCCCCGTTCGGGGTAATCAAGGCCCTTGGTTCTCCGCGTGGACAGGCGGGGATATCACCAACTATACTAAGAGGAACATATGCTTCTGAGCTCTTTGTTCCTTTTCGCTCTAGCTCTTGGTGGGGAAGCCTGTTTTCCAAAAAGAAATTCTGCTACGAAAAATGGTGCTGACCCTTTCTATGCAAATAGCATGTATACCAACCAACGGAGGGTTACTGAGTACCTTTTGGCCTTGATGTCCATACCAGAGTCTAGGAAAGCAGACCCGGGCTCATTGGTAGCCAAAAATTTGTGCCTTTTCCCACGTTTCTTTTCTGCAGTTGGTCTTTGGGTGGCCTCTCATCAATCAGAGAAGATCCATGAACAACCAGTTTACAAGGGACTAATCTCCTGGGAGCCGTATCAATACTCATCATGAAACTGTTGTCTCTGCCAACCCCGAGAAGAAGAACTTTCTCGTTTCGCCATAGAGACTTTTGAAGATCAAAGCATGGCAGCAAGACAATGATGAAGGGGCTGGGAAACACTAACGTGACCATCGCCTTATAAAATAGGCCAAATTGGAGAATTAAGGCCCTATTGCTGATTACTTCCTTGCCAAAATAGCACAAGAATGCAGCAATGCCTTTTTCACAAATAATAACTTAAACAGAACTTTCAAAGTAAATGATTATTTTAAATTTAATTTCCTCTTCCTTTCCCTTTACTCCTCTCTTTTGCTTACCCTTTTCCTATTCCTCCTTCCTCCTATTTTTCCTTTCCTCTCCTTACTTC
>JAACNH010002979.1:0-32910 GCA_019447015.1 Hymenochirus boettgeri
CCCACTGTTAGCAAATCAAAAATTCTCTTAGGCACTGTCCATGAAAGACAGAAGTGTAAGGAAGTTCCTGTATTACACCCAGTTATGTGCTGTTGCAAAAACTGTGACAGTCTTAGCCATTAAACATTCTTCAGACTCTCACATTTAGTCCCCTCCCCTCTCCATAGAAAGTAATGAGAAAACCAGTTTCTGTTTGCTAGAAGAAGTGTCTGTTTATGATTAAATGACTTTGCATGTCCTGAAACTACCCGCATTCTAGAGAAATGGGCAGTCAGGTACCTTCAGTTATAAGAAGGCTCTACTTCATTTTATCCCCTGTGGGGAGCTTTTAGCTCCTTTATCCCAACCTTTTCATAATTTGTCGAACTAATCAGAATCCTGTTTTCCTACCCCATAGTGACTGTAAATCTGGAATTGGATGTGGTATACCAATAAGTATGAACCTAGCCATGTTTTCTGGATCCTGTATAGGGTCTCAGGGTGTCCAATGGAGCTGTTCAGATTGAATTGCACATGTAGCAGGATTCCCCTGGATCTGTGTTCAGATCTGCAGGTTTACCATTTTGTCTGAATACATATATACATTGTCCAACTGAGCATCTGTTTGTGTGAGAGCCTGCCAGGACAGATGACTGTTGGTCAGAGTAACAGTGGCTGCTGCCAGTCATTGCATTGGAACTGATCATGTGGTCACTTGAGGGAACTGCATGATTGGCCGTGATTTACTAACCCATTTGTCTGATACGGATGACCGCCCCACACCATCACATATTGCAGCTGACTAATCCGTGGCACTATTGTGTCGTTACTGGTTTTTACCCAGCCTTAAGTTTCGTACACACTGCGATCGCGGGTCCACAACAGCCGATAATCGTGCCATGTATGGGCACTTTATCGGCTAAAATGGCCGTTCTCTGTCGATACACGACACAAATTAATCCGAAACAGGCGTTTGCACTAGAGATTGACTAGAACTCGAACCCGAGTTCGAGCCGAACTATCGAATTCGAAGAATTTGACTTCTCGAACTATCCCGGACCCGGATTTTTGATATTTTCGGACTTTTGATAAATATCGAATGTTCGACGTTCGAATGTGCGAGTAAAATGCCTATTATCCTATACGCGAGCATCAATCCGAGAGTAAAGAGTCCATAAAAAAAAAACGTGACTGGTTCAAAAAGAGTCAAGTGTCAAGGGGCCATTTATGTGAAAATAAAGAAACCAAGCCTAAATAGAGGTGGAGGGGGTTCGACACCAACTGTCTGCCATGTACATGCTGTTTTGACACCTTACTCTGGGCGTTCCCTATAACACCTCTAGCCACTATCCATCACGTCCCTTAACACTTGGCTGTATATACTAATGGGATTTTCCAGGGTACATAATTGGCCACAAATTCTTGTACAAGTCTTGTGAATTGAGAAAGCCAGTCGCATGACTGCGAAACGTCTTCAAGAACTAAACTTCAAGTCCATTGATCTAATGAATACAACAGATATGAACATATAATCTCCCTAATCCAATAGTCTAATATTGTAAGGGAAGGGCAGAATGAACATTGCATGTTCAAACCCTTGGGTAGGAAGCGCTAAAGCATGACCGTGGGCTTTTAAGGTCTGTAAGTCAGGAAAATGTCTTATCCAGGATGTATGAAAACTAAGTTTTCCAGAATTCTGTGCAGTTAGGGAATGCTGGGAGTTGTAGTTTTAAACATGTGAAAAGTTCATTAGAAGACACTAACTGCAAAACAGAGAATGCGGGATTTGTAGTTTTCAAACAGTGAAAGGTCCAAGCTTAGGCTGTATTAGATCTAGACAGATGCCTTAGCTACAGATATTAAAAAAACTTACTGCAAACAGAGAATGCTGGGAATTGTGGTTTTCAAATACATAATTTCACAAGTTAACATGCCGTGCTCTATACCATTAGGCTGATATATCTAGACACACTGCCTTTGCCACAGGCAATAAATAGAACTTTGCATGTCCCCACCCATTTCTTTAAGTGAGAAATATGTGTTTATATGTTAATTATAAGCAAATGCTATATATAATACATGATTCTATGAGGCACCTTCTGTTAAAAGAAGGCTCTATTTTATGTATACTTTTAGGAGCTTTCAGCTCCTCTATCCACACCTCACTCACTACAGTATATTCAATCAGTATCCTGTGCTCCCAAGTCCTAACCCCATAGGTTAGTTAAACTTGTTGTGGTAAATACTAATAAATATGAACCTTCATGTTAATCAGGATACTGTATAGGATTTAAGGTGGCTATACTATATCCGATTTTACTTACCAACCAAGAGCTCATGCAATAGTTTGATCTGGCTAGAACCACCTTTGCCATTCTTCTATGCCAAAGACAGGCGGTTTCTTACAGGATCGTCAATGTCGCTGGAGCACTCTGTTGGGAAAGTAAAATCGGATATATGTATGGGCTGCATTTGATTGCCCAAAGGTGCTGTTTAGATTGCCTGGGTCAGTTCTCAGACCTGCAGGTTTATTCCACATAGACCCTCTATATCTAGCTGGCAGGTAGTATAGGTAAGGAGGATTAAGTTGTGTGTTTGTTCATTTAATATGATGCGATTATTTGGGTATTTTTTAGGACCTTTTATTATTGCCCCCTGGATGTTTCCTGATATATATATATATATATATATATAATATATATATATATTATACATTTTCAGCACTTGCACTTTATATTTTTGAAATATTTTTTCATGTTATATGTTACTTTAATGTGTGTGGCCGACAGGGCCTTAAATTGACATATGGACGTTTTGTTTGAAACTGGCTTGATAAAAGCTCCAGACAGAGGCCTGTATAGATTTAATATCGTTTATTTATCTTTGAAAAAAAATTCCTGTGTGCACCAGGGTCTAACACATACTAAAGATCCTGTGTATAAATCCTGTTACCACCATGTTGGAGGACAGATAATTGGACAGACAAGTTACCTTATTGGATACAAACTCTGAGGCACAGATAAGTGTACACCAACTTACACAGGACACATATATACAGCCTGGTCATATTCAAGTGGTGCACCATGGGACAACCCTGATTACTGCACATGTTATGTGGGAACCTGTTTATGTGCACTGTCTGCTTGTGCCAGACCATCAGAGTAACCACTGTGTGCCATGCTACCCAAAGTAACGTTCCATAAAGAAGTGATCTGGTAACAAATTGGTGGCAGCGGTGGCTGGTAATACATTTATTCTCCCTGTTTTCTTTGTATATTTGTTCTCTGTATAAGCTATGGAGGCTGCTACTGTGTAAATAAACGGCCGGGACCGGCCAGGTACTGACGAGTACGCTTTAGGAGGAGGCGCTCCGATGGCTGTTGGGATTGCGAACTGATACAAAATACTGCTGGAACTGTAGGCTGAAATGGCGACTAGGTGCTGCTGGAGAGAAGGCTGGATACTGGGAACAGGCAAAGGCAAACAGTCACTGAAACAGGTCAGGTGAGTATGGATACTGGAACTGGCAACTGTAAGTCCTCTGATATGAGCTGGCAAGATAAGTCTCTGATGATGGAGCTGGCAAGGTAAGTCTAACTGGTAGAAACGAAACTAGGGCGTAAGTAGAAGGAGGCCGGGAGGTAGCTAACCGCTACAATCAGGCACCAGGTCCAGGAGGACGTTGTTTTTTGAATCCTCGCGCCGCCCGTGTGGTCGGCGTTATGACATCTACAACTAACGCCCACCGGAAGTGCAGCGCGGCACGGGACCGGTATGTTCATACAGCCACCCCCCCTTACGGGTGGCCAGGTTTTTAACCGACCGTTATTTAGCTGTATCTTAATAACGGTGGTTATCGGTAAATAACGGTCGTTATCCGGTAAATAACGGTCGTTATCTGTAAAAACAGTCGTTATTTAACAATAACGATCGGTATTTTACGATAACTATACCAATCTTTTATAATAGGAGCCCCAGAGTCCAAGATCTTCTCGACCTCAAATTCTTGCTGACCATCACGGAATTGGAATGGGAGGTGTAGAGATGTGAAATACTGATTAGAGCACACTGGTTTGATGAGAGAAATATGAAACCGTTGGAATCCGTCATGTTGGAAGGAAGTTGGAGGTGAACAGCAACCGGGTCTGACTAATTCCAGGATAGGAAAGGACCAAAAAATTTGCGTCCCAATTTGGAGAAGGAACCCATAGATTAATATAAGAGAGAGATAGCCACACTTTATCTCCAACCGAATAAGATGGGGATTCTCACGTCTCCTGTCAGCTGCAGTTTTTTTGTACCAGAGCAGATTTCGGAGGCTGATTTCCGTAGAATGCCAGATAGCCGACCTGGGCCGCAGAGTCATTGACATCGGGTACTTGTGTGAAAGAAAATCTTGAGAAAACATCTAGGATTCTGCCCAAAGACATACAAAAAGGAGATTTCCCAGTAGAAGCATGAGGTGAATTGTTATGGCAAACTCAGCCCAAGCGAAGGTCAGACCATCATCCTGAGTATAGGAAATGTAACAACGAAGGTATGTTCCAAAGACTGGTTAGTGCGTTCAGTAGCCCCATTGGCTGTGGGTGGTAACAGAAGAATTGTAACTTGATGTTCATGGATTTACAAGAGCTCTCCAGAATTGGAAACAAATTGAGTACCTCTGTCAGATACTATTTCAGAGGGAGTCCATGAAAGCGGAAGAGAATAAAAGTTGAGCTAACTCCGTTGGATGGTAGCTTGAGGAGGAACAAAAGGGGCCATTTTGCTGAAGCGGTCCACTGTCACCCATATAACTGTTTTTCTTGGAAGATGGAAGTTCAACAATAAAGTCCATAGATAGATGGGTCCAAGTCTGGACTGAATTTGGAGGGGTTGAGAAGGCCACAGGGGAGGGTTCTAGAAGATTTAGATTGAGCACAGCTGGTACACACTTGAACAAAGTCTTTAACACCTCTTTCCTCATTTGGGCCACCAAAGGGAACGAGCAAGAATAATAAAAGTATAACACCGGGATGTTCTGCTTGCTTGGAACAGTGTAGTATGAAGAAGGAAGAGTTTTCCAAGGTAAACAGGAAACAAAGATTTTGCCAGAGGGTGTGTCTGGAGGAGCAGAATCTTGTGCGGCTTGAATCTTGGAACAGAGTTGAGGAGATAAGAGGCTAAGATTTTAGTGGTTGGGATAATGGAGCCCTTATCTTATTTAATACAGTTGGAAGCAACAAATATCTGGAAAGGGCGTCAGCTTTTTTGTTTTTGGAACCAGGTTGGTAGTGATAATAAAGTTGAACTGGGAAAAAAAAATAAGACCACCGTGCTTGACGAGGATTTTAACCTTTTAGATATCTGGATGTATTTGGAGGTCTTTATGGTCGGTAAGGATGGGTGATAGGTACAGAGGTGCCTTCCAATTGATGACGCCACTCCTTGAGGGCCACTTGATGCAAGAAGTTCCCTATTCCCGACATCATAGTTCCGCCCATTGGGTAGAAACTTCTTAGAAAAGTACGCAACAGGGATGGAGTTCCTTTTAGTTGCCTTGTCTTTGGGAAAGGACATCTCCTGCACCCAAATCCGAGGTGGCAACTTCGATGTAGAGGGAAGACTTGGATCTGGATGAACTAAAAAACTAGTGGTCGTCACAAAGGCTTCCTTGAGTCGTTTCAAGGCTTCAGGGCTGCAGGGGTCCATGAATGAGACCTACCACCTTTACTGATGAGGTAATATCTGAGAAATTATAGAAGAGAACCCTTGAATGAATTGTCTGTAATAATTATCAAAACCAATGAACCTTTGAATAGCTTTGGTTTCCATAGGAAGAGACCAATCTGGATGGCCGAAACTTTAACAGGATCCATCTGGAAACCTTGCACAGACACATGTAGCCCAGAAAAGGGTACTTGGAGACACCTCAAAAGACACTTTCCAGTTTGGCAGATAGGCTATTCTCCCTCAGACGTAGTAACACCTGTTTAACAGAGGCAGTGGCGAGGGCAGATCTTGAGAAAGACTAAAATATCATTGAGATATACAACTACAAAATCCCCAACATATCCCAGAAAAAGTCATTCACAAACCTTGGAACACTGCTGGAGCATAACAAGACCCAAAGGGCATTACGAGATACTCGTAGTGACTGTCCCTAGTGTTAAAGGCTGTTTTCACTCATCACCTTTGCGTATACGGATCAGATTGTATGCCCCACGAAGATCCAGTTTGGTAATATCTTTGCCCTTTAATCTGGTCAAACAGTTCAAATAGAGGAAGAGGATACCGATTTTTTACTGGATTTTATCTAAACCACGGTAGTCGATGGAAGGTGTAGTCGATGGTATGGAAGGTTGTATGAAACCCGAGACAAATGTTCAGTAATGTACACTTTCTGGCAAGAGTTTCAGAGGGGGACAATGGGTACATGCATCAACCAGGAGGCATAGTACCTGGGAGAAGAGTTAATGGGGCAATCGTAGGTCGTTGCGGTAATAGCTTCTCAGCTCGCTTTTTACAAAACACATCAGAGAAATCACGAAACATTCAGGGAGATTTTTCTCAGATTTATTACACAGATAATGGTGGTGCAATGAGTTGAAAGAGTAAAGGCAATTTTCAAAATGAAAGGACTCCAAGACTTAAGTTCATTGTTAGACCAATATAACAGGTTGTGTAATCTGAGCCATGGAAGTCCAAGAATCAAGGGAGCGGAAGGACTTTGGTGACAAAAAGACAAACGTTCTGGTGAAATATTCCAACGCGAAATGGGACTTTGTATAGATAGATTGAAGATGAATTCAGAGCCAAGGGGTTATTGTCAATAGCCAGAACTCAAAGAGGTTGCTGCAATGAAGGAGAGGAAGCCCAATTTTGCTGCATAGGTAGAGTCAATGAAGTTTCCAGCCACACCCGGAATCGACAAACGGCGGAGGAAAAAGTTTTAGCATTAAAGGTGATAGTTGCTGGTAGAAAGTTCAGTGGTTCAAATTTGGTAGGAGACTTGAAATTACTAGAAGGAGCTCCTCCTTAAGGGCAATTATAGTGAGAGAAATTGTTTTTTTAAATTTCTTCTAATGTTATCCTATAAGTCATCCCATCCACCAGGGTACCTTTAGTTTCTTTAAATTCTACATAGTCCCCGAGATATAAGCCTTTGAATATGCTGTGATTGTAGGAGCTGACACCTCATCTGTCCACTCAAAGCACACACCCACACAATCCAAAGCTCCCCTGCGTACTGTCACCACCACCTCTCTCACCCACACATATGTACCATGTGCAACCATATCGTCAAATGCTGGTAGTGCTAAACACAATCAATAAACCATTACCCAGCAATATGGACATAACACACTATAAAACAGCCCCTCCCCCCCCCCAAAATCTTATATACATACAAAACCAGTGACTCAAATGGAACACTAATACGTATTATAATACAGTAATACAGACTATATACCAAACAAGACACACAGTGCAATGTATGAAATATAGACTAAAGCAACTGAAATGTAACAGGACAACAAGCAGTGTGCACTGGTGTTGTGAAGTCTCACTACAAGCTGCTGTTACACTGACTCTCTCTTCAGTGATTATGATCTCAGCTAAGCAGGTACTTATGGTTAAAAAGCATGAACTTTAGGTAAAAAGTAAATAACAATTAGCAAAGTAGAGAACAGGCAGAGTTCAGTAACTTACTTGTGAAGATCTCAGCACCCCCTTGTCCTCCTCTCTCCCCCTCTGCCCCTCCCTTCAGCATATTGCTACTTTATTCCACACTTGATTGCTTGCAGTTTAGCTCTGGAAGGGAGGGGTCAACAGGATGTCAGCACTTCATTTAAAGTCCTTTCAACTGACCATGCTCGGACTCGTATACAGCCGTCACTCTTGAGGGGACTAGAGACAGAGAGGGGAGGGGGACTACACATCTTGGTACAAACTTCTGCCAGTGTGAAGAAACGAAGCCACACAGAAACATGAAAGTAGGCAGCTTATACTAGTGATCTATACATTGTATACAGACAAAGTTTTTTTTTTCACTATAGTTGCCCTTTAACTTCTCTAGGTCATGGATTTCCAGACTTCTGGGGACAATTTCTTACAAAGTGTCCTTGTCCTAGCACAATAGAGACAAAGTCCATTAGTACGTCGTGACTTTCCTCAGAGACAGATGAGTGCCGCCAATTTGCATAGGCTCTTCAACCGAAGATATTGGTTGAGGAAAGGTCTGAGCAGGTTGAGAAGGTCTGAGCAGGCCGAGGAAAGGTCTTAGGGAAGTTGGAACGAGCTGCAGACCTTTCTGTCTGCCGTTCATGAAAGCGGTATCAATCTGGATGCATAGAGTATCAAGTCTTTAACAGGACGGGTAATTCTCTAGATACTAATTCATCTTGAGGCGGTCAGAAAGTCCCTGCCAAGGGGGCTGCCTCATTGTTCCAAAGTCTCCGCGGAAAGGGTACGAAATTCAATAGCGTATTGTCCCACGGAAGAGACCCTTGGCGGAGCTGCATCAAACGGGAGGAGCAGCAGAGGTTCTTCCTGGAGCATCGAAGACCTTACAAAACATACTCAGGAAATCGGTCACATTATTGACTAGAGGATCGTCTTTTTCCCATAGGGAAAAGCCCAGGCCAGAGCATTGCCCTCCAACAAGGCGATGATTAACCAACCTTTGCACGATCTGATGCAAAATGGATGGTTGAAGTTCAAATTGGATTCGGCACTGATTCATGAATCCACGGCAAGCTTGAGCATCACCATTAAACTGTGAAGGCAGAGGTATGCGGGGCTCTCTCCGAAGAGAAAGATCACCAGATCCGGACGCTGAAGGAGGCGGCGTATAACCTGGAGCAGAGGCAGAATCTGGGTAGCTGGACAGCAAGGGTATCCATGAATTGAGCCAACTGACCCTGATGGTGTTCAAAAATGTCCATGCGTTTGGACAAAGTTTGGAGTGTTTTACTCAACTCTGCCATAGCCCCCCAGGATTTCCATGGCCTGATTGTACTGTAATAAACTACCCTGGGGAGGCCGGGTACTTACGAGTACGCTTTAGGAGGAGGCGCTCCGATGGGTGTTGGATTGCAGAACTGGATACAAAAGACTGCTGGTAACTGTAGGCTGAGTAATGGCGACTAGATGCTGCGTGAGAAAGGCAGGATACTGGGAACAGGCCAAAGCAAAACAGTCACTGAAACAGGTCAGGTGAGTATAGATATTGGCACTGGCAAGCTAGTCTCTATGATGGAACTGGCAAGGTAAGTCTCGATGATGGAGCTGGCAAGGTAAGTCTCTGATGATGGAGCTGGCAAGGTAAGTCTCTGATATGGAGCTGGCAAGGTAAGTCTAAAGTTGGAGAGAACAGGAACTAGGGCAGGTAAGTAGAAGGAGCCAGGGAGGGTAGTTAACGCACAATCAGGTGCTCATTTGCAAGTCCTTAGCCTTTTGCTTAGTGGTAAAGCCAGGCAGGTATACCAAGGATTTACTGTAATACTGAAATAAAAAGCAGTTATCCAAAATTGCTCTGAAGCAACTTTTTTTCACTTAGATCTGTATAAGAGTATAAAAGGATAAATCCATTTCTTTAGGTAAACTGGGAATGAGAAATATTTGTTTATACGTTAGATTATTAGGGCAATGCTATTACAATAACATGATGCCGTGAGGTACCTTCTGTTATAATATATGAGGTACCATCACCACTTGCCGTGGTGAATACTAATAGTATTAACCAGCATGTTTAGTTTCAACCACACAGTGTGGCAGGATTGCCTGGGTCTACTCTCAGACCTGCAGGATTATCCTATTTGGTTCCTCTGGAAGCTGTGGACTGTCTGAGGAACAGTTTTAAAATACCTGTGTAAAGATTCTATATCCGCTATATCCACACATAGCAAAACATACACAAACATTATTTCCATTGTCACCAATTTTGCCAGTATATAATATGTATAAAATGTTAAACGTGAAGGGTGAAGGATGGAAAAAAGTAGGGAAATATGGAGGAGAAGGTGTTGGTGGGGGGGGAGTTGGGAATAATAATTAATATAATGATGTGACAGTCTTTCAAATATTTGCACTTTGATTTCAGAATAGGAAAAACAAGTGTGCAGAGATATTGCCAGTATGGCAGCACCACATGTGTTTGAAGCTAATGAGAGATTTGGACTCACCTGATGAGTTATTTTGCACAAAGTCTTTGAATAATGTGAGGAGCACAGAGAGTTCTCTTTTGGCACCCTTACCGAATAAATAGAGAGTCCTCCACTCCTCATCCATATACCGTAAGCACAATATATGAGAGACAAAGAGGGGCAAGTTGTATTTAAATAAAATGTATTTTTGTGATTGCACAAAATTCACATTTTATTTATATAAAATGTACTTTATTGAATATAAAAAATCTTTCTTTGTTATAAAGTTATTTAGAAATATAACTTTGCCTATATAATTATATTACATACAAAAGGAATGCAATTGAACTTTTGCAAACAGCGTGCACAAAAAAAAGTGGGCAAGAGTGCACTTACTTCAGTAAACTAATTCCTAAAAGGGCGCACAAAAGGAGTGCAATTCATTTGTGCAAAAAAGTGTGCAGAAAATATAGGATGAGCAGGTGTGCACTTTATTTCAGTACATTATGAATACATTTTTTAACTGCATGTCCAGTGGAAAAAAAAAACTGATAGAAATGCAGAGCACCCCTAAACTCTAGACGTAGTATCACCCACCTGACGAGGATAAAAACTGTTTTACTGTAGGACACCTGTGAAGTTCTCAGCACCTGAATAAATGAAACTTTATTATACTTATCTGAGTGTGCCTCCTGCAACTTTACATGTTCACTGTAGGACACCATTTTTCACATCCTGGACACACTATGAAAAACTTCCAGGTCCAAATCTTAAAGGGACATTTTAGCAACACTCAGGAAAGAAAAGCATTTGAAGCTAAATTATCTTATTATTTGACTCTAAAAACATGGTTTGAACCAGGACATGGGACTCCTTTCACATTAAGAATAATGGAATTTTCACATCCTAGTCTTCCCTTACCAGTTTTTTTTTTTATTATATTATTTATATTTCTTTTTTCTGTTTTTTTTTCTTCTCTTCCTCCTTCTCTCTCCCCCTTTCTTTACTCTTCCTCCCTGTCCTATTCTCATTACCACTTCACTATTCTGTTTCTCTCCTATTTTATTACCTCTACATTTCCTTGTCTCATATTGTTAAACTAGGTACACACCTAGCGATTTTTCCTCCTCGACCGACCGTTCGATACTTCGACCAGTTGGCCAGGAGGCTAAACATCACTCACTGAACTATCGGTCGATCAGACCGAAATATCTCATCGTGTGTACCCAGCTAAGGGCACGGCCTCACTGCAACGCAATCGCACACGGAATCGCATGCGATTTCATATCGATTTGTTGCGTGCGCATGCGTTTTTTTCATAACTATTGAAAAAACCATGCGATTTAAAATGCGGAACGCAAATCAGTGATATGAAAAAGCGCAAACGCAAAAAAAGCGCAGCAGTGTGGCCTAGTGGGTTTTTTTGGTCCTCCCTGCCTCTATTCCCCCTTGCATTGTGTATCTCTCATTTTATTGCCCTCTACCTTTCCTTGGCACCTTTTGCTCTTACTTTACCCCCATGTTGTTTTTCTTATGTTATTATCTTTTGGAACTGGCTTTTTACTTTCTGTTTAAACTTTGTTAAAAAGTACTGCTCTGACCTGATGAAGAGGGTATAGTCCTCGAAAGCTTGTCAACTAAATAAACTGTTAGTTCCAAAGAATCACAGACCTTATTTTTAACATCTATATATTGACTAATACGGCACTACAATACTTTTCTATACCCCAGAGGAGGTAGGAGGAGGAGCAGCAGCAATTATTTATGACGCGAAACTGGGGGTTTGGGGGGGGGGGGTCTGCTCTGCATTTCTATCAAAAAAAATGTTTTCACTGGACATGCCCTTTAAATGTTGCACCAGATGAGTGCAATAAGACAAACAAGGAGTGCACTTAACTTCAGTACACTATGAATAAATTATTTAAAGGTGCACCCGAGGAAGCAATATCACAAAATTGTGAGGAGGGGGGGTCAGAGGACTGCATAAATTGGACAGCATTCGTTTCAATAAGAACATCTTATCTTTTTACTCCAAAATCAGTTAAAACAAGGCTTCAGGCCTACACCGCTCTCAGGTCAGGGGACTGGCCAGAAACTTGCAGTGGGGCCCGTAGGAAAAAGAAATGACTACATAAAGTAAGCTTTTTATACCTATGATGGCCATGGATATTTCAAATACTAAATTGCATGGCTTCCAGGGTTCATTCATACCAAGGCTGATAATACACACAACTGAAGCTTGCATATGCTTAAAGTAACACTCTCTATATTACATATAAGTATGTGTCAGACACCATAACAGTTTGTTGTTTTTATAAGATTATGGATGTGAAAGTTACCAACATGATTGTTTTACGGTCCTTTAATGCTTCTGATGGTGTTCTGGAATATTGCATTTAATGTAATGGATCTTTGGGTAAGAATCTGCCATTAAGAAATAATAAACACCTTAAAGGGGCACATGGTGGCTCAGTGGTTAGCATTGATGATCTGAGGACTGAATCCACCATTGGACACATCTGCTTCCGGATTCCTTAGTCAGTCTCCACTGCGGCTGCTGTGTTCTTTTTATGTTCTTGCAGAGCCGCAGTGGAGACTGCTCCGGGAAAGGCAGTCAGTGAATGACGTGACATCACTGTCACGGCCGACACTGAAGTAAGTAAAGTTTGGGGCACTTTCTATAAAATAAATAGAGCGGTTAGGGCTGGGGGGACAGGGGGAATGATTTACCAAAAATTTTTTTCAAGGGTAGACTACCCTTTAAATAGGAGCATGAATACAGGGATTCTTAGTGGTGAAAATATAAATGCTACACAAAGTGCTAAAGTGCATTCAAGAATAAAAAAGCATAGTGTAGGTCAATGAATATAGCATACTGAAATGCTATTTTTTCACCACTTTATTTTCACCACTAAAGGGTGCTGTATTCATGCTCCTCCTATTTAAGCTTGTTTGCCCAACGTCACAATAAATAATGTTGTTTGATTATGTAAGACTGGTGTGCCCAGCTTCTTTATACCTTTATTTACCCTACCTGCATTGGCACTGCTCTGGAGGCACCCCTAACAAAGACTAAAAACACTGTTTCTCAGAGTTATTATCTGTCTCTTCTCTTCTTTGATATTTTAAATGATAAGAACTTTATTTACATAGCCTGACTCTTTTTTAAAGCACAGAGAAATAAGTTTATATGATAGTTTAGTTTAATAAATGATTATATTCTATAAAATGATTATTCTATTGACAGATAAGAAAAAAAACACAATAAACATACGCAATATCCACCCTGCAAAAACTAATTTCAGGAAAGTAACCCATGATATCCAACTAAGTCACAATTTCTGACATGTCTGCATAAGAGAAACAAACCTGGATGCATGCTCTAGTTTGTTTTTAGTACTCTGTCATTATCTGTATGTAGAAGCACTATCCCAGAGATATTTTGGAGAGGGACAGTCTTACATAGCCGTACAACAAAAAAGCTCTCAAATTGTTGTACTCTCCTTGCTCTAATTTAAAAAAAATACATTTTCAGAGATTTGTATATAACTTCAATGAATATATTTCAGGGAGTCAAGGAGCTGCAATTAATATCAGGGAGACTTCCTGAACTTCGGATGTGGGGTGGCTGGAATCCCCAAATTTACACTTACCTTTGTAAAGTCACTGGTAATAAATCCTTGCTCAAACCCGCTAAACATAGCAATGTTAGTAGACACTGACGTTTATCACGAAGATATTAAAGCTTGCTAGAAGGTTTAGACAACAAAGGCTTTCATTTTTTGTCTTTTGTTTCTCTACATGGGTTTGGTCCAAAACAAAATAATTAACACCACACCAGTAGACCACATCCTTGGAAAACAAGATACATGTACAGTATTAACTAACTGGAAATAAACAACACAATACCATTAATAGAAATAGTTGTAAAAAAAATGCATAGACTAGAAGGTTTGATGCATCATTGCAGTGGAGACCTATAACAAGTGTTATTATAAGATTATGATCCCATGCTAAATTCTTGTTCATAAAAACTCAACATTTGTTGAAAATAGCTGAGTTTGCTGAAAATTGTAACAAACTTCTAACAGATAGTTTTTCAAAGCATTGGAACTTGCATAACTCAGGAATTCATGTTTAGGAGTCATTAAGATATCGTAATTTAAAGAAATTCAAAAATAAGGAAGAGTTACACATTTTATTGGACATAAGCATAACATGCCCAGTAAGGTTTCTAATTAGGCACCAGTTTTTAGGTGCAGTTATTTTGTACTAAATAGTTCCTCCTCTTAGTCTTTATCAGTTTTGTTTTTTCTCACCAAGACAAAAAAAAAATGAGCTTTGGCGATCTTCTCTTAACAATCACAAAGAAAATGTAATTTTGTTCTGATGGAAACATAAAGAAGGATGTGCAAGTGTAAAACATTTGCGGGACTGTAACACCAGACATTGGCGGGCATATAAAAAACACAGTAAGTTGGAGCTATCAGCATATTACAGGGCTGGTTATTGTTCATATTCGATCTTAATGGTAACGGTGCATTGTCCTGATAATCTCAACTAATTGTTCCCAGGATATTGTTTTATAGCCTTGGAACATCTAGGGGCATGTTTATAAAGGTTCATTAAATTTTTCCCCTCCGCTAGCGCCGCCTTTTTTGGAAAATAAAAACTATACAGTGGTGGCAAAAGTATTGTCCCCCTTGAAGTTTTCCACATTACTGCCACAAACTTGAATCAGTTTTATTGGAATCCACGTAAAAGACCAATACAAAGTGGTGTACACGTGAGAAATGGAACGAAAATCATACATGATCCAAACGTTTTTAACAAATCAATAACTGCAAAGTGGGGTGTGCATAATAATTCAGCCCCCTTTGGTCTGAATGCAGTCAGTTGCCCATAGACATGCCTGATGAATGCTAATGACTAAATAGAGTGCACCTGTGTGTAATTTGATGTCAGTACAAATACAGCTGCTCTGTGACGGCCTCAGAGGTTGTCTAAGAAATCTTGGGAGCAACAACACCATGAAGTCCAAAGAACACACCAGCAGTCAGCCCCCTGAGAATATCTTTGTAGAACCACCTTTTGCTGCAATTACAGCTGCCAGTCTTTTAGGGTATGTCTCTACCAGCTTTGCACATCTAGAGACTGAAATCCTTGCCCATTCTTCTTTGCAAAACAGCTCCAGCTCAGTCAGATTAGATGGACAGCGTTTGTGAACAGCAGTTTTCAGATCATGACCAAAGGGGGCTGAATAATTACGCACACCCCACTTTGCAGTTATTGATTTGTTAAAAATGTATGGAATCATGTATGATTTTCTTCCACTTCTCACGTGTACACCACTTTGTATTGGTCTTTCACGTGGAATTCCAATAAAATTGATTCATGTTTGTGGCAGTAATGTGACAAAATGTGGAAAACTTCAAGGGGGCCAAATATTTACCAACCACTGTAACTTAGCGGTTGGAGGTGGAAGGGTCCCCTACAATATAGATAAAAGTATCTATGGAGGGTGGAGATGCCCTTTAAATAATCATTATATTTCCAAACCTCAATAAATGACACATACAGGGTTATTCAATAAAAGTTCTAATTTTGCCCCAACCAATCAGATGTTAGCTTTCAAATGCTAAATAAGATCTGATTGGCTGGGGCAAATTTAGCACCATTTTTAACGATAAGAACTTTTATTGAATCCCTGCTACTTTATAAAAAAATATCAACATGTATTTAAAATACCACCTATAGTTTATATTCTTTTTACTACAAGGTTTCCTTCAAACCCTGTCGGGTTCAAATAAAAGAATTGTAATAAAACAATTTTGCAACTAGCTAACATTTAAACTGCTCATTTAGACTTAAAGTGTCAAGTTTCCATATCCAGCAACACTCTCTTTAAAATAAAGTTTTCTTTATATCTTCATCTTCTGTCCTGTATACTTTTTCTAAATCTGCCATCAACATCTTATTACCGTATGTTCTTTTTCATAAAAGTGTTTGACTATTTTAACTTATCCTTATACTTTTTTCATTTATCCTGTTTAACTGGTCCACTTGTCTGGCCAATATATGCTAACCCACGTTAGTATTTTAATAAATACATTTTCCATTTTCTTTTTATCTCTAATATCTGTATGTGCCAATCGGTCTCTTTGTTATAAAAATAGCGGTCTATCCTTAAATAACTTGCCATTTGTAAAATAGACCAGTATTTTTAAACAGCTCTTTTCATTACTGAAGTGTGTGGAACATATTGATTTACTATTATCATTCTTACTTTTATATTTGGTCTTGCCTTAGCAATTCAGATATTTTCCCCTAGCCTGATTCCTATCTAGTTTCACATGAGGGACATGTTTTTGTACAGGTGCTTATTCTTAGCATTTACCAGGTGTTTTTAAATGGTCACCATGTCCAAACACAGCGTCGCTACGCTAAAAGATTCGGTGATGTGCCCCTGATCTTTGGAAAAGCGGCCAGAATGTTTTTAGGCATTTTTTTCTGTGGTGCCCCAAACGCTTTAAAAACCTTAAAAACATTCAGCAGCATAATTGCGCTAGCACACCGAACACACCCCCTCCACATGGGAACAAGAGGACACTCCTGCATGCATGCGCTACCCACCTTCTCTCACATGCAGGGGGTCTCTAGATTGTGCATGCAATGTACCAAGAATATGGAAGCATGTGTTCTCCTTCGTGTGGTTGGGTGAAGGATGGAATATAAAGGTTATGGCTACCAGAGTTATCTGGGCCCTGGAGTGACACATTCAGTATTCCCCTTGTGTGTAAATAACTTTCACAGAAGGACTTGTGATTTCATTTTTATTTCATTTTTTTAAGCTGAGCAAGAATCAAGATAAATAGACAGACAGAGGGAGAGATGGATAGACAGACAGGGAGGGATGGATAGATAGATAAAAAGAGATAGATGAGGAGACAGATAGATAGATAGATGACAGATAATAAAGGGAGAAAGAGATACGTAGACTCTCTCTGTTCAGAGATCCGGGCGGATTATCGGCTGAAACGGGCTTTCGTACACATCGTAAGTCGCGGGTTGGCACATGACGCAGGTGTGTACGAACCTTTCCTCGCCCTCTCTCTATCCATCTATGCATCTCTACCCTGTCTTTCTATCTCTTCTCTCCTGTCTATCACTCCCTCTGTCTATCTATAACTTGTCTGTCTGTCTATCATGGGCACATAATGGGAAAGGTAGGGCGCTTGCCCCCCTGGATTTCTCTCTAAAAAAATTTAATTACTGTGCACTGCCCAGATCTTCTGCTGGCGCTTTAATGAAGGGCAGAGGGAGAGTCAATCGCAAGTGTTACCAAAATCCGAGTGAGCGGGAGATTCAAACTGCTGCTCTGACATGATGTACATATTCAGTAAACCCAGTATAATGTACCTGTATCAAAAATACCAGTATGATGTACCTGTATCAAAAAATCCCTATTAATCTCTAGTATATTGTACCTGGATCATAACCCCAAATGCTACACCTGTGTTAACAACACAGTTGCTGTACCTGTATCAATAACCCCCAGTTTTTGCTGTACCTGTATCAATAACCCCCAGTTTGCTGTAACTGTATCTAAACCCCCAGTTTGCTGTAACCGTGTGTATAACCCCCAGTTTGCTGTGTCTCTATCAATAACCCCCACTTTGCTGTACCTGTATCAATAACCCCCACATTACTGTACCTGTATCAATAACCCCAGTTTGCTTTACCTGTATTAAAAACCCGTTTGCTGTTCGTGTATCATAATTCCAGTTTGCTGTACCTTTATCAAACTCCCACTTTTCTGTACCTGTATCAATAATCCCAGTTTGATGTACCTGTATCAAAAAATACCAGTTTGCTGTACCTGTATCAATAACCCCCAGTTTGCTGTATCTGTAGCAATAACCCCCGTTTGCTGTACCTGTATCAATAACCCCCAGTTTGCTGTGCCGTATCAATAACCCCACTTTGCTGAGCCTGTATCAATAATCCCAGTTTTATGTACCTGTATCAATAACCCCCAGTTTGCTGTACCTGTATCAATAACCCCCAGCTTGCTGTGCCTGTATCAATAACCCCCAGTTTGCTATACCTGTATCAATAACCCCCACTTTGCTGTACCTGTATCAATAATCCCAGTTTGCTGTACCTGTATCAATAGCCTCAGTTTGCTGCACTCGTATAAAAAAAAACAGTTTGCTGTTCCTGTATCAATAACCCCACTTTGCTGTACCTGTTTCAAAAAAAAACAGTTTGCTGAACCTGTATCAATAACCCCCACTTTGCTTTACCTGTATCAATAACCCCCAGTTTGCTGTACCTGTATTAAAAAAACCCAGTTTGCTGTTCGTGTATCAATAATCCCAGTTTGCTGTACCTGTTTCAAACTCCCACTTTTCTGTACCTGTATCAATAATCCCAGTTTGATGTACCTGTATCAAAAAAACCCAGTTTGCTGTACCTGTATCAATAACCCCCAGTTTGCTGTGCCTGTATCAATAACCCCCAGTTTGCTGTACCTGTATCAATAACCCCCAGTTTGCTGTACCTGTATCAATAACCCCCAGATTGCTGTACCTGTATCAATAACCCCAGTTTGCTGTACCTGTATCAAACCCCCTCCCCCCCAGTTTTGCTGTTCCTTTATCAATAATCCCAGTTTGCTGTATCTGTATCAATAACCCCCAGTTTGCTGTACCTGTATCAATAACCCCCAGTTTGCTGTACCTGTATAAAAAAAACCCAGTTTGCTGTACTTGTATCAACCCTGTCGGGTTCACAATAAAAGTATTGTAATAAAACAATTTTGCAACTAGCATAACATTTTAAACTTCTCATTTAGTCCTTGGACTTAAAGTGTCAAGTTTCCATATCCAGCAACACTCTTTTTAAAATAAAGTTTTCTTATATCTTCATCTTCTGTCCTGTATACTTTTTCTAAAATCTGCCATCAACATCTTACTACCGTATGTTTCTTTTCATAAAAGTGTTTGGCTTTTTTAACTTATCCTTATACTTTTTTCATTTATCCTGTTTTATTTTCACCTTTTCTGGTGCATATGCGTTTATATTTCTACCTGTATCAATAACCCCCAGTTTGCTGTACCTGTATGTATAACCCCCAGTTTGCTGTACTTGTATCAATAACCCTGAGTTTGTGTACTGTATCAATAACCCCCAGATTCTGTACCTGTATCAATAACCCCCAGTTTGCTGTACCTGTATCTATAACTCCAGTTTGCTGTGCTTTTCAATAACCCCCAGTTTGCTGTGCCTGTATCAATCCCCCAGTTTGCTGCTCCTGTATCAATAACCCCCACTTTCTTGTACCTTATCATAACCCCCAGATTGCTGTGCCTGTATCAATAACCCCCAGTTTGCTGTGCCTGTATCAATAACCCCCAGTTTGCTGTTCCTGTATCAATAATCCCAGTTTGCTGTACCTGAATCAATAACCCCCAGTTTGCTGTACCTGTATCAATATTCCCAGTTTGCTGTACCTGTATCAATAACCCCCAGTTTGCTGTGCCTGTATCAATAACCCCCAGTTTGTTGTGCCTGTATGTATAACCCCCAGTTTGCTGTACCTGTACCAATTTACCCCAGTTTGCTGTGCCTGTATGAAAAAAAAACCCAGTTTGCTGTTCCTGTATCATTGCCTCAGTTTGCTGCACTCATATCAAAAAACCCACAGTTTGCTGTTCCTGTATCAATAACCCCACTTTGCTGTACTTGTATCAATAACCCTGAGTTTGTTGTGCTGTATCAATAAACACCCCAGATTGCTGTACCTGTATCAATAACCCCCAGTTTGCTGTACCTGTATCAATAACCCCAGTTTGCTGTGCCTGTATCAATAACCCCCGTTTGCTGTACCTGTTTTAAAAAAACAGTTTGCTGTACCTGTATCAATAACCCTCAGTTTGCTGTCGGTCGACAGCAAACTGGGGGTTATTGATACAGGTACAGCAATCTGGGGGTTATTGATACAGGCACAACAAACTCAGGGTTATTGATACAAGTACAGCAAAGTGGGGTTATTGATACAGGAACAGCAAACTGGGGTTTTTTGATATGAGTGCAGCAAACTGAGGCTAATGATACAGGAACAGCAAACTGGGTTTTTTTTTCATACAGGCACAGCAAACTGGGGTAAATTGGTACAGGTACAGCAAACTGGGGGTTATACATACAGGCACAACAAACTGGGGGTTATTGATACAGGCACAGCAAACTGGGGGTTATTGATACAGGTACAGCAAACTGGGAATATTGATACAGGTACAGCAAACTGGGGGTTATTGATTCAGGTACAGCAAACTGGGATTATTGATACAGGAACAGCAAACTGGGGGTTATTGATACAGGCACAGCAAACTGGGGGTTATTGATACAGGCACAGCAATCTGGGGGTTATTGATACAGTACAAGAAAGTGGGGGTTATTGATACAGGAGCAGCAACTGGGGGTTATTGATACAGCACAGCAAACTGGGGGTTATTGATAAAGGCACAGCAAACTGGGAGTTATGATACAGGTACAGACACTGGGGGTTATTGATACAGGTACAGCAATCTGGGGGTTATTGATACAGGACACAACAACTCAGGGTTATTGATACAAGTACAGCAAACTGGGGGTTATACATCAGGTACAGCAAACTGGGGGTTATTGATACAGGTAGAAATATAAACGCATAATGCACCAAAAAGGTGAAAATAACAGGATAATGAAAAAAAGTATAAGGATAGTTAAAAAAGCCAACACTTTTATGAAAAGAAACATACGTGTAAGAGATGTTGATGGCAGATTTTAGAAAATATATACGGACAGAAGATGAAGATATAAGAAAACTTTATTTTAAAAAGAGTGTTGCTGGATATGGAAACTTGACACTTTAAGTCCAAATGGACTAAATGAGAATTTTAAAATGTTATGCTAGTTGCAAAATTGTTTATTACAATACTTTTATTGTGAACCCGCACAGGGTTGATACAATACAGCAAACGGGTTTTTTTTATACAGGTACAGCAAACTGGGGGTTTTGATACGAGTACAGCAAACTGGGGGTTATTGATACAGATACAGCAAACTGGGATTTTGATAAAGGAACAGCAAACTGGGGGGGGGGTTTGATACAGGTACAGCAAACTGGGGGTTATTGATACAGGTACGCAATCTGGGGGTTATTGATACAGGTACAGCAAACTGGGGGTTATTGATACAGGTACAGCAAACTGGGGTTATTGATACAGGCACAGCAACTGGGGGTTATTGATACAGGTACAGCAACTGGGTTTTTTGATACAGGTACATCAAACTGGGATTATTGATACGGTACAGAAAAGTGGGAGTTTGAAACAGGTACAGCAAACTGGGATTATTGATACACGACAGCAAACTGGGTTTTTTTAATACAGGTACAGCAAACTGGGGTTTATGATACAGGTAAAGCAAGGGGGTTATTGATACAGGTTCAGCAAAACTGTTTTTTTTTTGAAACAGGTACAGCAAAGTGGGGTTATTGATACAGGAACAGCAAACTGTTTTTTTTTAATACGAGTGCAGCAAACTGAGGCTATTGATACATTACAGCAAACTGGGATTATTGATACAGGTACAGCAAAGTGGGGTTAGGATACAGGTATAGCAAACTGGGGTTATTGATACAGGCACAGCAAGCTGGGGGTTATTGATACAGGTACACAGCAACTGGGGGTTATTGATACAGGTACATAAAACTGGGATTATTGATACAGGCTCAGCAAAGTGGGGTTATTGATACAGGCACAGCAAACTGGGGGTTATTGATACAGGTACAGCAAACTGGGGGTTATTGCTACAGATACAGCAAACTGGGGTTATTGTACAGGTACAGCAAACTGTATTTTTTGATACAGGTACATCAAACTGGGATTATGATACAGGTACAGAAAAGTGGGAGTTTGATAAAGGTACAGCAAACTGGAATTATTGATACACGAACAGCAAACGGGTTTTTTAATACAGGTAAAGCAAACTGGGGGTTATTGATACAGGTACAGTAATGTGGGGGTTATTGATACAGGTACAGCAAAGTGGGGGTTATTGATAGAGACACAGCAAACTGGGGTTATACACACGGTTACAAGCAAACTGGGGGTTATAGATACAGTTACAGCAAACTGGGGTTTTGATACAGGTACAGCAAACTGGGGGTTATTGATACAGGTACAGCAACTGTGATTGTTAACACAGGTGTAGCATTTTGGGTTATTGATCCAGGTACAATATACTAAGATTATTAATATGGGATTTTTTGATACAGGTACATCATACTGTATTTTTGATACAGGTACATTATACTGGGTTTACTGATATATGTACTCATGTCAGAGCAGCAGTTTGAATCTCCCGCTCACTCGGATTTGGTAACACTTGCGATTGACTCTCCCTCTGCCCTTCATTAAAGCGCCAGCAGAAGATCTGGGCAGTGCACAGTAATTAAATTTTTTTAGAGAGAAATCCAGGGGGGCAAGCGCCCTACCTTTCCCATTATGTGCCCATGATAGACAGACAGACATAGTTATAGATAGACAGAGGGAGTGATAGACAGAGAGAGAAGAGATAGAAAGACAGAGGTAGAGATGCATAGATGGATAGAGAGAGGGGGCGAGAAAGGTTCGTACACACCTGCGTCATGTGCCAACCCGCGACTTACGATGTGTACGAAAGCCCGTTTCAGCCGATAACCCGCCCGGATCTCTGAACAGAGAGAGTCTACTGTATCTCTTTCTCCCTTTATCTATCTGTCTATCTATCTATCTATCTGTCTCTCCATCTATCTCTTTTATCTATCTATCCATCCCTCCCTCTGTCTGTCTATCCATCTCTCCCTCTGTCTGTCTATTCTTGATTCTTTGCTCAGCTTAAAAAAATGAAATAAAAATGAAATATCACAGTCCTTCTGTGAAGTTATTTACACACAAGGGAATACTGAATGTGTCACTCCAGGGCCCAGATAACTCTGGTAGCCTAACCTTTATATTCCATCCTTCACCCAACACACGAAGGAGCAACACATGCTTCCATATTTTTGGTACATTAGCATGCCAATCTAGAGACCCCCTGCATGTGAGAGGGTGGGTAGGCGCATGCATGCAGGAGTGTCCTCTTGTTCCCATGTGGAGGGGGTGTGTTCGTGTGCTAGCGCAATTATGCTGCTGAATGTTTTTAAGGTTTTTAAAGCGTTTGGGGCACCCCAACAGAAAATTGCCTAAAAAACATTCGGGGCCGCTTTTCCAAAGATCAGGGGCACATCACCCGAATCTTTTAGCGTAGCGACGCTGTGTTTGGACAATGTGGACCATTTAAAAACACCTGGTAAATGCTAAGATAAGCTACCTGTACAAAACAACATGTCCCTCATGTGAAACTAGATAGGAATCAAGGCCTAGGGGAGAAAATATCTGAATTGCTAAAAGGCAAGACCAAATATAAAAGTAGAAGAATGAATAGTAAATCAATATGTTCCACACATTCAGTATATGAAGAGCTGTTTAAAAATACTGGTCTATTTTCACATGGCAAGTTATTAAGGATAGACCGCTATTTTATAACAAAGAGACCGTTTGGCACATACAGATATTAGAGATAAAAGAAAATGAAAATGTATTTATTAAAATACTAACGTGGGTTAGCATATATTGGCCAGAACAGTGGACCAGTTAAACGGATAAATGAAAAAAGTATAAGGATAAGTTAAAATAGTCAACACTTTTATGAAAAGAACATACGGTAATAAGATGTTGATGGCAGATTTTAGAAAAAGTATACAGGACAGAAGATGAAGATATAAAGAAAACTTTATTTTAAAGAGAGTGTTGCTGGATATGGAAACTTGACACTTAAGTCTAAATGAGCAGTTTAAAATGTTATGCTAGTTGCAAATTGTTTTATTACAATTCTTTTATTGTGAACCCGACAGGGTTTGAAGGAAACCTTGTAGTAAAAAGGAATATAAACTATAGGTGGTATTTTAAAATACATGTTGATATTTTTTTATAAAGTAGCAGGGATTCAATAAAGTTCTTATCGTTAAAAATGGTGCTAATTTGCCCCAGCCAACAGATCTTATTTAGCATTTGAAAGCTAACATCTGATTGGTTGGGGCAAAATTAGAACTTTATTGAATAACCCTGTATGTGTCATTTTGAGGTTTGGAAATAATTGATTATTTAAAGGGCATCTCCACCCTCCATAGATACTTTTATCTATATTGTAGGGGATACCCTTCCACCTCAACCGCTAAGTTACAGTGGTTGGTAAAATTTTGGCCCCCTTGAAGTTTTCCACATTTTGTCACATTACTGCCAACAACATGAATCAATTTTATTGGAATCCACGTGAAAGACCAATACAAAGTGGTGTACCGTGAGAAGTGGAACGAAAATCATACATGATTCCATACATTTTTTAACAAATCAATAACTGCAAAGGGGGTGTGCGTAATTATTCAGCCCCCTTTGGTCTGATCTGAAAACTGCTGTTCACAAACGCTGTCCATCTAATCTGACTGAGCTGGAGCTGTTTTGCAAAGAAGAATGGGCAAGGATTTCAGTCTCTAGATGTGCAAAGCTGGTAGAGACATACCCTAAAAGACGGGCAGCTGTAATTGCAGCAAAAGTTGGTTCTACAAAGTATTGACTCAGGGGGACTGCCTGGTGTGTTCTTTGGACTCATGGTGTTGTTGCTCCCAAATTCTCTTAGACAACCTCTGAGGCCGTCACAGAGCAGCTGTATTTGTACTGACATCAAATTACACACAGGTGCACTCTATTTAGTCATTAGCATTCATCAGGCAATGTCTATGGGCAACTGACTGCATTCAGACCAAGGGGGCTGAATTATTATGCACACCCCACTTTGCTTATTGATTTGTTAAAAACGTTTGGAATCATGTATGATTTTCGTTCCATTTCTCACGTGTACACCACTTTGTATTGGTCTTTTACGTGGAATTCCAATAAAACTGATTCAGTTTGTGGCAGTAATGTGGAAAACTTCAGGGGGACGAATACTTTTGCCAACCACTGTATAGTTTTTATTTTCCAAAAAAGGCGCGCTAGGCGAGGAGGAAAAATTTAATGAACCTTTATAAACATGCCCCTAAATGTTCCAAGGCTATAAAACAAATATCCGGGAACAATTAGTTGAGATTATCAGGACAATGCACCGTTAACCATTAAGATCGAATATGAACAATAACCAGCCCTGTAATATGCTGATAGCTCCAACTTACTGTTTTTTTTAATGCCCGCCAATGTCTGGTGTTACAGTCCCGCAAATGTTTTACACTTGCACATCCTTCTTTATGTTTCCATCAGAACAAAATTACATTTTCTTTGTGATTGTTAAGAAAAGATCGCCAAAGCTCATTTCTTTTTGTCTTGGTGAGAAAAAAACAAACTGATAAAGACTAGAGGGAACTATTTAGTACAAAATAACTGCACCTAAAAACTGGGCCTAATCTAGAAACCTTACTGGGCAGTTTATGCTTTGTCCAATAAAATGTGTACTCTTCCTTATTTTTGAATTTCTTTAAATTACGATACTTAATGACTCCTAAACATGAATTCCTGAGTTATGCAAGTTCCAATGCTTTGAAAAACTATCTGTTAGAAGTTTGTTACAATTTTCAAGCAAACTCAGCTATTTTCAACAATGTTGAGTTTTTATGAACAAGAATTTAGCATGGGTCATATAATCTTATAATAACACTTGTTATAGGTCTCCACTGCAATGATGCATCAACACCTTCTAGTCTATGCATTTTTTTTACAACTATATTCTTATTAATGGTATTGTGTTGTTTTATTTCCAGTAGTTAATACTGTACATGTATCTTGTTTTCCAAGGATGTGGTCTACTGGCTGTGGTGTTAATTATTTTGTTTTGGACCAAACCCATGTAGAGAAACAAAAGACAAAAATGAAAGCCTTTGTTGTCTAAACCTTCTAGCAAGCTTTAATCATCTTCGTGATAAACGTCGTGTCTACTAATTCCATTGACTATGTTTAGCGGGTTTGAGCAAATTTATTACCAGTGACTTTACAAAGGTAAGTGTAAATTTTGGGGATTCCAGCCACCCCACATCCGAAGTTCAGGAAGTCCCCTGATATTAATTGCACTCCTTGACTCCCTGAAATTATATTCATTGAAGTTATATACAATATCTCTGAAAATGTATTTTTTTTAATTAGTAGAGCAAGGAGAGTACAACAATTTGAGAGCTTTTTTGTTGTACGGCTATGTAAGACTGTCCCTCTCCAAATATAATCTCTGGGATAGTTGCATTCTAACTACAGATAATGACAGAGTACTAAAAACAAACTAGAGCATGCATCCAGGTTTGTTTCTCTTATGCAGACATGTCAGAATTGTGACTTTTAGTTGGATATCATTGGGTTACTTTCCTGAAATTAGTTTTTGGCAGGTGGGATATCTGGTATGTTTATTGTGTTTTTTTTCTTATCTGTCAATAGATAATCATTTTATAGAATATAATCATTTATTAAACTAAACTATCATATTAAACTTATTTCTCTGTGCTTCTAAAAAAGAGTCAGGCCTATGTAAATAAAAGTTCTTTCATTTAAAATATCAAGAAGAGAAGAACAGATAATAACTCTGAGAAACAGTGTTTTTAGTCTTTGTTAGCTGGGTGCCTCCAGACAGTCGCCAATGCAGGTAGGGTAATAAAGGTATAAAGAAGCTGGGCACACCAGTCTTACATCAATCAAACAACATTATTTATTGTGACGTTGGGCAAACAAGCTTAAATAGGGAGAGCATGATACAGGCACCCTTTATTGGTGAAAATATAAGTGTTGAAAAAATAGCATTTCAGTATGCTATATTCATTGACCATACACTATGCTTTTATTCTTGAATGCACTTTGCACTTTGTGTAGCACTTTATATTTTCACCACTAGAGAATCCCTGTATTCATGCTCCTATTTAAAGGGTATGTCTACCCTTGAAAAAAATTTTTGGTAAATCATTCCCCCTGTCCCCCCAGCCCTAACCGCTCTATTTATTTTATTAGAAAGTGCCCCAACTTTACTTACCTTCAGTGTCGGCCGTGACAGTGATGTCACGTCCATTCACTGACTGCCTTTCCCGGAGCAGTCTCCACTGCGGCTCTGCAAGAACATAAAAAACACAGCAGCCGCATGGAGCTGACTAAGGAATCCGGAAGCAGATGTGTCCAATGGTGATTCAGTCCTGCAGATCATCAATGCTAACCACTGAGCCACCATGCTGCCCCTTTAAGTGTTTTATTATTTCTTAATGGCAGATTCTTACCCAAAGATCCATTACATTAATGCAATATTCCAAACACCATCAGAAGCTTAAAGGACCGTAAAACATCATGTTGGTAACCTTTCACATCCATAATCTTATAAAACAACAAACTGTTATGGTGTCTGACACATACTTATATGTTATATAGAGAGTGTTACATTTAAGCATATGCAAGCTTTCAGTTGTGTGTATTATCAGCCTTGGTATGAATGAACCCTGGAACGCCATGCAATTTAGTATTTGAAATATCCATGGCCATCATAGGTTATAAAAAGCTTACTTTATGTAGTCATTTCTTTTTCCTACGGCCCCACTGCATTTCTGGCCAGTCCCCTGACCTGGAGCTGTGTAGGCCTGAAGCCTGTTTTAACTGATTTTGGAGTAAATAAGATAAGATGTTCTTATTGAAACGAATGCGTGTCCAATTTATGCAGTCCTCTGACCCCCCCTCCTCACATTTTTGTGATATTGCTCTCCTCGGGTGTCCCCTTTAAATAATTTATTCATAGTGTACTGAAGTTAAGTGCACTCCTTTGTTTGTCTTATTGCACTCATCTGTGTGCAACTTTTAAAGGGCAGTCCAGTGAAAACATTTTTTTTGATAGAAATGCAGAGCAGACCCCCCCCCCCAAACCCCAGTTTCGCGTCATAAATAATTGCTGCTGCTCCTCCTCCTACCTACCTCTGGGGTATAGAAAAGTATTGTAGTGCCGTATTAGTCCATATATAGATGTTAAAAATAAGAGTACTGTGATTCTTTGGACTAACAGTTTATTTAGTTGACAAGCTTTCGAGGACTATACCCTCTTCATCGGTCAGAGCAGTACTTATTTTAACAAAGTTTAAACAGAAAGTAAAAAGCCAGTTCCAAAAGATAATAACATAAGCAAAACAACATGGGGGTAAAGTAAGAGCAAAAGGTGCCAAGGAAAGTG
Organism: Hymenochirus boettgeri; assembly: GCA_019447015.1. Lineage (NCBI taxonomy): Eukaryota > Metazoa > Chordata > Amphibia > Anura > Pipidae > Hymenochirus > Hymenochirus boettgeri. The sequence goes on from JAACNH010002979.1 coordinate 28,401, forward strand.
TAGAGGGCAATAAAATGAGAGATAACAAATGCAAGGGGAAATAGAGGCAGGGAGGACCAAAAAAACCCCACTAGGCCACACTGCTCGGCTTTTTTTGCGTTTGCGCTTTTTCCATATCACTGATTTGCGTTCCGCATTTAAAATCGCATGCGTTTTTCAATAGTTATGAAAAAAACGCATGCGCACGCAACAAATCGATATGAAATCGCATCGATTCCGTGTGCGATTGGTTGCAGTGAGGCGTGCCCTTAAGCTGGTACCCACGATGAGATATTTCGGTCTGATCGACCGATAGTTCAGTGATAGTTTAGCCTCCTGGCCAACTGGTCGAAGTATCGAACGTCGGTCAGAGGAAAAATCGCTAGGTGTGTACCTAGCTTTACAACAATATGAGACAGAAAATGTAGAGGTAATAAAATAGGAGAGATAACAGAATAGTGTGGTAATGAGAATAGGACGGGGAGGAAGAGTAAAGAAAGGGGAGAAGAAGGAGAAGAGAAGAAAAAAAAACAAAAAAAGAAATATAAAATAATAATAAAAAAAAACTGGTAAGGGGAAGCTAGGAGTGTGAAAATTCCATTATTCTAATGTGAAAGGGTCCCATGTCCTGGTTCAACCATTTGTTTAGAGTCAAATAATAAGATAATTTAGCTTCAAATGCTTTTCTTTCCTGAGTGTGTGCTAAAATGTCCCTTTAAGATATTTGGACCTGGAAGTTTTTCATAGTGTGTCCAGGATGTGAAAATGGTGTCCTACAGTGAACCATTAAAGTTGCAGGAGCACACTCAGATAAGTATTATAAAGTTTCATTTATTCAGGTGCTGAGAACTTCCACAGTGTCCTACAGTAAAACAGTTTTTTATCCTCGTCATGGTGGGTGATACTACGTCTAGAGTTTAGGGGTGCTCTGCATTTCTATCAGTTTTTTTTTCCACGGACAGCAGTTTAAAAATGTATTCATAATGTACTAAATAAAGTGCACACCTGCTCATCCTATTTTTCTGCACACTTTTTTGCACAAATGAATTGCACTCCTTTTGTGCGCCCTTTTAGGAATTAGTTTACTGAAGTAAAGTCACTCTTGCCCACTTTTTTGTGCACGCTGTTTGCAAAAGTTCAATTGCATTCCTTTTGTATTAATATAATTATATAGGCAAAGTTATATTTCTAAATAACTTTATAACAAAAGAAAGATTTTTTTATATTCAATAAAGTAATTTTATATAAATAAAATGTGAATTTGTGCAATCACAAAAATACATTTTATCTTAAATACAACTTGCCCCCCTCTTGTCTCTCATATATTGTGCTTACGGTATTTGGATAGAGGAGTGGAGGACTCTCTATTTATTCGGTAAGGGTGCCAAAAGAGAACTCTCTGTGCTCCTCACATTATTCAAAGCCTTTGTGCAAAATAACTCATCAGGTGAGTCCAAATCTCTCATTAGCTTCAAACACATGTGGGTGCTCCATACTAGGCAATATTCTCTGCACACTTGTTTTTCCTATTCTGAAATCAAATGCAAATATTTGAAAGACTGTCTACATCATTATTATTATTATTATTCCCAACTCCCCCTCCACCAACACCTTCTCCTCCATATTTCCCTACTTTTTTCCAATCCTTCACCCTTCACTTTATAACATTTATACATATATATATACTGGCAAAATTGGTGCACAATGGAAATAATGTGTGTGTATGTTTTGCTATGTGTGGATATAGCGGATATAGAATCTTTACACAGGTATTTTAAAAACTGTTCCTCAGACAGTCACCAGCTTCCAGAGGAACCAAATAGGATAATCCTGCATTCTGAGAGTAGACCCAGGCAATCCTGCCACACTGTGTGGTTGAAACTAAACTGCTAGTTAATACTTATTAGTATTCACCACGGCAAGTGGTGATGGTACCTCAATATTATAACAGAAGGTACCTCACGGCATCATGTTATTGTATAAGCATTGCCCTAATAATCTAACGTATAAACAATATTTCTCATTCCCAGTTTACCTAAAGAAATGGATTTATCCTTTATATACTCTATACAGATCTAATTGAAAAAAAGTTGCTTCAGAGCAATTTTGGATAACTGCTTTTTATTTCAGTATTACAGTAAATCCTTGGTATACCTGCCTGGCTTTACCACTAAGCAAAAGGCTAAGGACTTGCAAATGAGCACCTGATTGTAGCGTTAACTACCTCCCTGGCTCCTTCTACTTACCTGCCCTAGTTCCTGTTCTCTCCAACTTTAGACTTACCTTGCCAGCTCCATTATCAGAGACTTACCTTGCCAGCTCCATCACAGAGACTTACCTTGCCAGCTCCATCATCTGAGACTTACCTTGCCAGTTCCCATCATCAGAGACTTAGCTTGCCAGTGCCAATTTCTATACTCACCTGACCTGTTTCAGTGACTGTTTCTTTGCTTTGCCTGTTCCCAGTATCCTGCCTTCCTCCAGCACTCTAGTCCCATTCCAGCCTACATTTACCAGCAGTCTTTTGTATCCAGTTCTGCAATCCCAACACCCATCGGAGCGCTCCCTCCTAAAGCGTACTCGTAAGTACCCCGGCCTCCCAGGGTAGTTTATTACAGTACAATCAGGCCATGGAAACTCCTGGGGGGCTATGGCAAGTTGAGTAAACACTCCAAACTTTGTCCAAACGCATGGACATTTTTGAACACCATCAGGTCAGTTGGCTCAATTCATGTACCCTTGCTGTCCTCTACCCCAGATTCTGCCTCTGCTCCAGGTTATACGCCGCCTCCTTCAGCGTCCGGATCTGGTGATCTTTCTCTTCGGAGAGAGCCCCGCATACCTCTGCCTTCACAGTTTAATGGTGATGCTCAAGCTTGCCGTGGATTCATGAATCAGTGCCGAATCCAATTTGAACTTCAACCATCTCATTTTGCATCAGATCGTGCAAGGTTGGTTACATCATCGCCTTGTTGGAGGGCAATGCTCTGGCCTGGGCTTTTCCCCTATGGGAAAAAGACGATCCTCTAGTCAATATGTGCCGATTTCCTGAGTATGTTTTGTAAGGTCTTCGATGCTCCAGAAGAACCTCTGCTGCCTCCTCCCGTTTGATGCAGCTCCGCCAAGGGTCTCGTCCTGGGACAATACGCTATTGAATTTCGTACCCTTTCCGCGGAGACTTCTTGGAACAATGAGGCAGCCCTCTGGCAGGGACTTTCTGACCGCCTCAAGGATGAATTAGTATCTAGAGAATTACCCGTCCTGTTAAAGACTTGATTACTCTATGCATCCAGATTGATACCCCCTTTCATGAACGGCAGACAGAAAGGTCTGCAGCTCGTTCCAACTTCCCTAAGACCTTTCCTCGGGCCTGCTCAGACCTTCCCTCAACCTGCTCAGACCTTTCCTCAACCAATATCTTCGGTTGAAGAGCCTATGCAAATTGGCGGCACTCATCTGTCTCCTGAGGAATTCACGCGACGTACTAATGGACTTTGTCTCTATTGTGCTAGGCAAGGACACTTTGTAAGAATTGTCCCCAGAAGTCTGGAAACTCCAGGACCTAGAAGTTAAAGGGCAACATAGTGAAAAAAAAAACTTTGTCTGTATACATGTATAGATCACTAGTATAAGCTGCCTTACTTTCATGTTTCTGTGTGGCTTCGTTTCTTCACACTGGCAGAAGTTGTGTACCAATCTGTGTAGTCCCCCTCCCCCTCTCTGTCTAGTCCCCCTCAGAAGTGACGGCTGTATACAGAGTCCGAGCATGGTCATTGAAAGGACTTTAAATGAAGTGCTGACATCCTGTTGACCCCTCCTTCCAGAGCTAAACTGCAAGCAATCAAGTGTGGAATAAAGTAGCAATATGCTGAAGGGAGGGGCAGAGGGGAGAGAGGAGGACAAGGGGGTGCTGAGATTCTTTACAAAGTACGTTACTGAACTCTGCCTTTCTCTCACTTTGCTAATTGTTTTTTACTTTTTACCTAAAGTTCATGCTTTTTACCATAAAGTACCTGCTTAGCTGAGATCATAATCACTGAAGAGAGAGTCAGTGTAACAGCAGCTTGTATTGAGACCTTCACAAACCAGTGCACACTGCTTGTTGTCCTGTTACATTCCAGTTGCTTTAGTCTATATTTTCATACATTGCACTGTGTGTTGTTTGGTATATAGTCTGTATTACTTGTATATATATACGTATTGTGTTCCTTTTGAGTCACTGGTTTTGTATGTATATAAGATTTTGGGGGGGGGGGAGGGGCTGTTTTATAGTGTGTTATGCTCATATTGCTGGGTAATGGTTTATTGATGTGTTTAGCACTACAGCATTTGACGATAGTGTTGCACATGGTACATATAGTGGTGGGTGAGAGAGTGTGTGACAGTACTGCAGGGGAGCTTTGATGTGTGGGTGTGTGCCTTTGAGTGGACAGATGAGGTGTAGCAGCTCCTACAAATCACAGCATATTCAAAGGCTTATCTCATCTCGGGGACTATGTAGAATTTAAAGAAACTAAAGTACCCTGTGGAT
>JAACNH010002980.1:0-32893 GCA_019447015.1 Hymenochirus boettgeri
ACACTTGAGAGAAGGACTTACAAGACAAATACACAACAAATCCCTAGTTGGAGGCTAATATTATCTGCAGGGGACAATACTTACCTGTGTAATAGATGCAGCTGGCTGTAGTTTTATATTAAAATCCGTTGTCGGACCTAAATTGCTCCTATCTTGTATAGGATGCCTCCCTATATAAAGTATATATATCTCCCTATATAAAGTATATATATCTCCCTATATAAAGTATACATAGCTCCATTTAAACCACGGTTTTAATGATCGAATAGTTTGTAAGGTGCATTCAGTTATTGGCTGGGATGTCATATCCATGTTAAATCTGTTACATCTTTGACTGACAGCTGCTAACTGGAAAAACCTGGAAACAGAAAGATGGGTAACAGAACATCAGGAAGCATTTCAAGCTAAACTTACATCGCTCAGATTTCTGTTGCAGTTTTGAGGGTTAATTTATCTATATATACTTGAACACTTGAGAGAAGGACTTACAAGACAAATACACAACAAATCCCTAGTTGGAGGCTAATATTATCTGCAGGGGACAATACTTACCTGTGTAATAGATGCAGCTGGCTGTAGTTTTATATTAAAATCCGTTGTCGGACCTAAATTGCTCCTATCTTGTATAGGATGCCTCCCTATATAAAGTATATATATCTCCCTATATAAAGTATATATATCTCCCTATATAAAGTATACATAGCTCCATTTAAACCACGGTTTTAATGATCGAATAGTTTGTAAGGTGCATTCAGTTATTGGCTGGGATGTCATATCCATGTTAAATCTGTTACATCTTTGACTGACAGCTGCTAACTGGAAAAACCTGGAAACAGAAAGATGGGTAACAGAACATCAGGAAGCATTTCAAGCTAAACTTACATCGCTCAGATTTCTGTTGCAGTTTTGAGGGTTAATTTATCTATATATACTTGTTAAGACCTGAAAACCTCGGCTTATACTCGAGTATATACGGTAGGTGTATGTACCTGTGTCACGTGGGAGTTAAACTTTTTTGATGATTGGTCAAATTTTTTTTTTTTTACTTTAGTTACCCTATAAGTATGGCTGCCACAGTAATGGATAAGTAGATTATTAGGTGTGTGTACCTGGGTCTGGTTGAGGGGGTATGTCTTTTTTGTGTTTACAATAATAAAAGTAACTTTTATTGAGGATATATCAAAATTAGTTTTTTTGACTTTATTTACCCTTTAAGTATGGCTGCCACAGGCATGGAAGGGTAGGTCAGTAGGTGTGTGTACCCATATGAGTTTGGGGGTATGTGTTTTTGCATGTATGACTATATAACTAACTTTCATTGATGATTGATCAAATAATTTTTTGACTATAGTTATCCTTTAAGTATGGCTTCCATGGGAATGGAAAGTTAGGTCAGTAGGTGGGTGTACCTGGGTCTGTGTGGGGGGTTGGGGTATCACCATTTGTATTTATGACCATGAAACAAACTGTCTTGAAATATCCACATTTGAGGATTGTTACCATTATAGTCTATGGGAAAAAATGTCCGGAAATTCACCGATAAAGCCGTAACGCTTCCATGGATTCCTTAGCTAGAAGATAGCACACTTCTCCTATATGCCCCGCACGTCTGTACCGAATTTCATGTCTCTAGCTCAAAAACTGTGGGAGGAGATACGGTCCAAAAAAGCGATAGAATAAAACGGAAGAAGAAAAAGAAGAAGAAGAAATAGAAAGAACAGGAATTTGGCTTTTTCAAGCCAAATTAATTATGGTTGTAGAATGTTTTATAAATGGAATTCAAAGGATTTAAAGGGACACTATACTGAAAAATAACTGCCTCATCTTAATCTATAATTGAATACATGTAAGTAGCACTTACTCTAATTTGTGTGTGTTGCTGCATGCCTTCAATCCAGCACATATTTTTGTAGGAGCAGCATCCCCCCTCCCTCTTTTAACCACTCCCACTTCCACCTGACCTGACTTTTCCCCCACAAACCAACTGTCAAGCCTGCACACAGCATACAGCATTCCAACTGTCAAAACTCTATCACCATTCCAGCTACAGTAAAACTGCTCACAGAAGAATAGTTTTTGAGAGCTAGAAACTTGATTGACAGCTGAAATATAAGACGTTTTAGATTGGATAACTAAAGAAATAGGGGGCAGATCAACAAAAAAATGATACAGTGGTGGTTGGGAAGGATTATAGTTTCCAGTTATGGTCAATTTAAATTAACCTATTTTTTGGTATAGATGCCCTTTAAATGTTTCTTTTTAGTATCCACAAAGAATGTACATAGTATCGGGAGTTGTCAGGTCATGTGACCCCCATATTGTCATTTAAGGGGAACTATAGGCTAAAACACAAATCGTCCAGCAATATGTCGCACAATTACCCATATTAGATCAGTCATTTTATTAATGTTACAGACTTGTCCTTCTGTGTCTGATCAGTCCATGCATCTTCATCATCCATTCCAGATTACATAAAGAGACATTAACTTAAAGGACCACTAAACCTTAAAACCAATTTACCCCAACCCTTAATCTATAAATTAATAAAAGGTAGGAGCAACTTTGTCCACTTCACTTTGGAACTTTTGCTTTGCTTGCAACTTTTTAGTCTTCTTTTCTGTATTGTTACAAGTCAGAAATCCGGCAGGAAAAGGAAGTAAAGCAAAACCGGAAGTAGGGATTTTTGGAATATTTCTTCCTACCTTCCCCAGAATTCTACATTTAAGAGGGGACCTGATGTCTTTATAGGAAAGTGGTCCTTTAACCAAGGGTGACATATTGTTTGGGGGGATGGGTGTGGAAATGCATGATAAGCCCTTCAGCTAGCGCTCAGATAACCATCAGTCTGTGTCCTTTTCCAAATAACGAATGAGAAAATGTAAAACCAGATTTATATTTCCAAGGAAGATATATTAGAAAAATCCTTATTTTCCCAGCAGAAATTCCATATTTCTTCACGCCTAATGTAACGGTTTCAATGATTTACGTAGTGTCGCGGAGGAGACCACTATAACAGTCGTGAATCAGCGGAAATAAACCAAATCTTTCTGACAACTCCCTGGACGAAATCTAACACTCAATTTAAATTGTATTTATTGGCCTCCAGAGGTGGTTTTTCCTACAGATCGTCTATAGATAGCTTGTGGATGCATCACTGCATTTAATGCAATTACAGGGAGATTCATTAAAAGTTCTTATCGTTAAAAATGGTGCTAATTTTGCCCCAACCAATCAGATCTTATGTAACATTTGAAAGCTAACATCTGATTGGTTGGGGCAAAATTAGCACCATTTTTAACAACAAGAGCTGTTATTGAATAACTTATTACTAAATTACCGTAATCCCTGAAAAGAGCATCAATTCGTTTCATGCTATTCTGGTTTTATTTATATCTACAAATAGAATCACAGTAGCTTGTAATAATTTTACAGTAGGTTCCTTATGTACCCAAAATACTCCATGTGGTCATTAACAGTAAGTAAGTGTGGCGTTGGGCTGGGTGGGACATAGTGTACTTTAGGTGCATCTTGACTTGAGTTAGAGGTTGGACTATGTGGAGTTTTCCAGCCCATCTCCATATTCTCCCACCTCTATTTTCTCACCTCTAACTCAAGTCAAGACCTGAGGGACACCATATCCCACCCAGCCCTGTCCATTTGCAATAAGGCCTATAAATGCACGGCAAGGCCCCAAAATGGGATGTATGAGGTTACAGGTGCCAATTTTGCAGGTCAGTTCCCTAATTTCTTTCTCATTTCTTGTCAACCACCCTTTTTCTTGTTCTTTTTCCAAACCAATTACATAACCTTAGGCCTCCCCCTACCTGAAATATTTATCTTCTCCACCTTTTCGTCCCTACCTTTAATGTTCCTAAAACAAAACATTCTTGTTACTCTCACTGCTAATTCAAAGTTCCCTCTCGAACTTCTGATCTGGATGTATTATCGGATGACCAACTTTGCCCCATCATTTTTCATCCAATCAAATTCTCTCCCAGCCTCTATCTTCTTCCTTTAGGACCGCATTTGCTTCTCCTTTTCTCTGGGGACATTGACTATTACAATCATCCAGTGGAACATACAGGGGATTGTTTCTGGTCTTTTAAACAGCTGATGTTTACTTCATACGTCCTATCAGCAGTTTAAAGACAGGTGAGGGTGTGTGTCAGGGCCCGACCTCCAATCTCGCTGGGAGGCCTGGGCCCCTGCGGTTACGACCCTGATTTTATATATCCACAGGAGTGATGGTTACCTATATTCTTTATACAGAACAATCAATCGATGTGACCATACATGATCTGATGTTATCGGCTCCCTCTTCTGTAGTAAAAGGAGGCGGTAATGGAAATTTTCCTTCTTGCCCGATAGGTCCCGATACTGACCATATTCAGCAAAAAACATTACACGGGGTACCTGCTAGGGGTCCACTACTCTATCGGCCCTCTCTCCGCCAAATACAATATTCCAAAATAGAAAAAGCAAGGGTGTCCAGTCGTCTTTAACACCAGTTTATTAGTGCACAAATACAAACACACAACGTTTCAGCCACACGGTCTTTATTTATTGATAAAGGCCGTGTGGCCAAAACGTTGTGTTAGATCTGTCGTCAGTGTCTCAGCTCTAGTGATGGCCCAGTTCACGGATCCGAACCCGGATCCGCGGTGGATTTACCGCGTTCGCGAACGGTGGATATAGCGGATTTTTCGGTTTTCCGCCTTCTGAACTTTTCCGAACCGCGTTTTCGAAAATGTTTGAAATTACGAGGATTTCTCGTATTTTCAAAGATTTTTTCATTTTAATGGGTTTTAATAGGTCCGCTCACGGATTTTCGAATTTTCGAATTTTTTCGATAATTTGCGGATCCTCGAGCGGACCGGATTTTGCGAAGTTCGGACATCTCTAGTGGTGACCCATTCAGGAATCCCTACCTTGAAAATCCTGTGCTTACCTCTGACATACTCCGTGTGACCTTCTGGCTGTTATTTATTCCTGACATGTTTCAGTTGCTGCAAAACTTTCCCATGAAAGCAGCTACAGAATTTCCCCCAGTCCTGTTACCTTATTCTCTTTCTTTAGCCATTGATTCTCTGTAATCGATTACACGCTGTCCATCAAAATCTTGCTGTCCACACCGAACGCTCTGCTCAGATTATTTTATGCATTGCGAGCATCTGAGACCTGCGGTACATCCCATAAATCATATTTTATCCGCAATGCTTCCTTCCCCTTGGACTTTGTATGTCCATTTCTCATCAAATGGCCACAATGTCTGTGTTTACTCCGTCGTGGAAATCCTAATGCGTTAAATAAATGAATATACTGTAGATATCATTGAGGATATATCAGGGTTTTAACGATCATTCCAATGCACAATGTAATTAATTGGAGATTGGAAAATATAATATAAAGCCACGGTAGCTATACATATACGAGCCTATAGTCCCTAACATTATATAGATTTATTATATTACAGCTACTGAGGACTAACTATTGTTTTACATTCAGGGTCACAAAATAAAACTGTGGCCATAAAATACCACAATGATCATCTCTGGCTGATACCGTGTGATAGCAAAATACCGTGCGTTATCGGTACTGGTTATTTTTTGATAACCAATAATGGGAATGGCCCAGTGTCACAATGTTAATAACTGATGTTTAATAAATGTTCTGTATAAAAAAAAAACACAAGTCTGATAGCGTCGTCTTTGATTGGTCAATACTGTAATGTTCCCGGTAATCCGCGTTGCGGTCCAAACCACCCAATAACCATTTAACCATTGCTTGTTTACCAGAACAAAACGTCTGCTAGGAAAATGCATCTGGAGTGGGGAGTGGGTTATCAGCGCTGGTAGAATGATAAATGGAAATTACTGATTGGTCGAAGACCGGTGATAGACAGGGTAGAAAAGCAAATCACATTGTTACAGCTATAGAAAACACACACACATACACTTTTAATTTTATAATCTTTTAATATTAAAACTATCCCCAATTTGTTGTAAGAGGTAGACAATAGTGATGGACCCCAACCTGAACTTAATGACTTCTGATGAACTTGTACTAGTTGGGGTTTTCAGAACGAATGTATCGATCGGTAACAGTTGAGTTCGGTAGCCCTTGATAGTATTGTTCGTTAACCCTCTAATGTAGCTGCTGATTTCGGTAACCCTTGAAAGTAGAAGTCGAGTTCGGTAACCCTTGAATGTATTGTTCTGTAACCCTCGAATGTAGCGGACAATTTCTGTAACCCTCGAATGTACCATTGTATAACCTTCAAGGGTTGGTGTTCGATTTCGGTAACTTTTACTGAAGTTCGGAAGTTTGAAAACGAACCGATCTTTAGGGAGTTCAGATGGTGTCCAGTTAAGGTTTCACCGTGTTTGGATCAGTAACTGAAGGGCCCCCAAGTTTGCCTTGGGCAGTTATTATTAGCCTTTCTATATATATAGCACTATAATTGGGCTATTGATAGTGAGAGTGTCTGGAATGTTGGGTTCTCTTACTGACCCAATGGGACCTAGTAGAACATTGGACTAGAAGATACTGGGACAGATACTGCTCTGGATGAGCCATTAGGGATGGTATACACAAGGCAATATTTAGTTCAGATGGGATCTCCATTTGACTGAAAGAAATTTACCAACTGACCAACAGATTTTCCATTTTGAACAATTGGTCCTGCTGGTAAATGTCTACTGTTTGTCTATATTTCTACCCACAAACGATTGTTGGGGGTGAAAATCACATGTTTTTCTAGGCCTTACTCTTATCACATGAGGATAGACAGGAGCACTAGGCTTGGACATCCCCTATCACCCCTTTACTGCCAGACAAATGACACTTTGTGATCTCTGGGAGTTCCCAGTCCACATCCATTGACTCTCACATTCATTTCCTATTTATTTCTTTTCCCACTGCCCGTGAGTAGAGAAATACAAATCTTTCCGTAGTCTTCCATCCGATTCTCTCACCTGGATATTGTCTCTGTGTCACATCTTCCCCATTTAATATTGGAGCCGAATGGCACTCGTTGTTCTTGTCTGGGGAAAAGGGCCAATTATTTTTTGTTTCCCCAAGTAAAGTGTATGGTAAAATGAAGAACAGAGAGCGAGAAAATAAAAATGTATTTCCTGAGACATCTAAACTCCAAAATCCAATATCATGGGGCAAAGATTTTACGGGAACGTTAAAGCTCTAACTGCTTTCCTGGGCTGATGCGCTTTAAAGGAGAACTAAGGCGGAAAGTAAATGGGGCTCAACGGATTGTATAATTGCTAACTAGCAGATGGCTGTAACTGCCACCTAAGAAATGTGACGGCTCTGGCATTGGGGGCAGGGAGGGGTAACTATGGGCGGTATTTAAAAAGGCACGGGGTCGCTATTTCGTGATACTGCGCCTTTAAAGCTCGTTAGCAAGGTTTATCTATGGCTTATACTTTATATGGTGATTTTCTTTGGCCATTAGAGGATACTGGGAATTGTAGTTTCCTACACAAGCTGCTATATACATGGCTATGAAATAGAGAGATGGTACGTTAATTAGCCATTCTCCAGTTAACTCATCGCTAGAGATCTGTAAACCGAGCAGCTACTCCAGTGAGGAAACATTAACCATTCTTCTCATATAATATAAATCCATCATGGTCAGGCTGGAAATTCATTCAAAACATGAAGGGCACATGTGTGTGTGTATTTTCTGCAGCCACTACAATGTGTCGCCCATAGCAGAGTATGTCATATACAGATATATACATGTGTGTGTTTTCTGTAGCTGTTACAATGTATCACCCATAACACAGTATGTTATATACAGATATATACATGTGTGTGTTTTCTGTAGCTGTTACAATGTATCACCCATAACACAGTATGTCATATACAGATATATACATGTGTGTGTTTATTTTCTATAGCTGTTACAATGTATCACCCATAACACAGTATGTCATATACAGATATATACATGTGTGTGTTTGTGTTTTCTGTAGCTGTTACAATGTATCACCCATAACACAGTATGTCATATACAGATATATACATGTGTGTGTGTGTATTTTCTGTAGCTGTTACAATGTATCACCCATAACACAGTAAGTCATATACAGATATATACATGTGTGTGTGTGTTTTCTATAGCTGTTACAATGTATCACCCATAACACAGTATGTCATATATGTGTGTGTGTGTTTTCTGTAGCTGTTACAATGTATCACCCATAACACAGATATATCACTCATATACAGATATATACATGTGTGTGTGTTTTCTGTAACTGTTACAGTAATCACACCCATAACACAGTATGTCATATACAGATATATACATGTGTGTGTTTTTTTCTGTAGCTGTTTACTGTGTTATGGGTGATACATTGTAACAGCTACAGAAAATACACACACACATGTATATATCTGTATATGACATACTGTGTTATGGGTGATACATTGTAACAGTTACAGAAAACACACACATGTATATATCTGTATATGACATACTGTGTTATGGGCGATACATTGTATGTCATATACAGATATATATGTTTGTGTGTGTATTTTCTGTAGCCCGGAAAGGTATTTACTTACCGCGGGATTTTAATGCTCGCGATATTGAATCGTGAGCGTCGGATGTGCGGGTGATTTTTGCGTAACCCATGCATGCGGCGCTGATTGGAGTTAAAGTCGCGCTAACCAGCAGCGAACCTGTTAGCGTGACTTTAACTCCATTTATTTGCCCAGCGAGTCTGGGTTAATGAGCCTGGGTATGTCATATTGTCATATACAGAAATATACATGTGTGTGTCATTGTGGCGTGTACAGTAGTGCAGTGCTGATACTTTCCTTTTACTCTCTATAAATCGCAGTCGTTGGGAGTTTAGTATTTTACGCACCGTCCGATAGGGATACGGCGTATAGACAAAATGACAACATCATTCCTGGATAGACGTTAAGGTGACGGTTTTATACGTTATGTTTCATACTCACAAGGTGTTTTCAAAATGTAAAAATGAAGTCTCACAGACGACAGTTACCGATATCTGCTCTGCGCTCCATTTTACCCGTTATTCCTGCATTACCCAGAATGCTTTCTGACTCTAACCCTCCATTATGAACCCTGCGGATTTCTATTCCATTCCTGGATATTGTGAAATCCATGAAATATGGACCTATTATCACTAATGACGCCATCGCTATGCGAGGGTTATGTACATCTATTAACTACAATTAATCCTCCGATAGTTTTCATTTCCCTGACAGGTATATGTCAGCTCTACACTTTAATGTCCCCTATTAGGATACTCGGCATAAAATATATTAAAAATATAACTTCTGAGATGACGAATCCCTAAATCAAAATGCTAATTCCCCTTTTATTACAGACTAACCAGTCAGCCCCCTAATGCTGGATGTCTAATGTACCAAGGCGCAGTTACGGATTCCATCTCAATGGCGGAGGAGTGCGTAAATCTTAACCCAATTTCTATAAAAACGAACAGGACAGTAATAGATCTGGTAGATTTCCTAATGTTGTCACCAGCGAAAAGATTTTAAAGAGAGAATTGTATTGTCCAAACTGCTCCCTCAGTCTGGGATCTTTCAAATGGGGGAAAAGAGCTCATGTCTTCCTATTGGTTAGGCCCTTGGCCAGAAGGGGGTGGAGCAACCCCACTACAGATATCCTTTATATAAATGGTTGAATAAAAGTTATCCCTTATAGAAAGAGATATGTTTATATATTTGTTTAAATGTTTCATTTTACCAGCTATATTATTTTTACAGTAGGTTTATCTAGTTAATAATAAACTACATCTCCCAGCATTCCCTGACACAGTAGGGCCACAGGATAGACATTAGAGACGAGTTCAGAATTGAAAATCCTCAGTATTTCAAAAGTCGGGGGGGGGGGAATTGCAGTAGGAAATGTAAAAAATCTGGGACTTATCTGCAAAAGAGAAAGCAGAGGAATCAGCTTTGATCCAGTGGTATGAGTTGACCTTTAATTAGTTTACCTTTAAGACATTAGGTAATTACATTACCAATCGTTGTATCCATTATTAGTGTTTAATTTGGTAATTAAAGGGGTCCGCAGGGTGGGGGTAGATTTACCGACATCTGATCTATTGGACCAATAGATTTTGCTTAGAAATCAGTTAGGAGCTGTTAGTCAAGTCCCAAATCTCCTATAGCACTATACACAGGATGGACATATCTAGCCATCCAATCGAATTTATCGAAACCTGAAACAACGTCAAGCAATTTAACGAAGAAAAAAAAGATCGTCCCAGGCAGAAAATTTTACGCCGACCCCATCTTCAATGGAAAGATTTGAGCCTCGAGGCTGGAGGCTTCGAACGGTTCTTCTGTTTGGATTTCCGATAGTTGAACTTGATTGGAAGGAACGCCTGGCTGTGTATGGGCAGATTAAAGGAATATTAAGGAATCAGGGGCGTAACTGCAGGACCCTGGGCCCCCCTCCGCGAGATTGGAGGCCGGACCCCTGACCCACAATCAGCTGTTTAAGTTCCGGGGTTGACCATTTAAACAGCTGATTGTGCATGTTTCATTCATACACGCGATCAGCTGTTTTTCAGCAGGTAACGGGCTTATGGGGGGCCCTCCTGCCCTCCGGGCCCCCATGCGGTCATGGTGGTGGCAAGGGCGGTTCACTGGCAGGTCCGACCACTTCCGGTTTCAGTTTAACTATAGCGCGCATTGTGGTCCATTAACGCAATAAAGGATTAGTTCCCTTTCTGAGCGAGCTGTTCCTTTAATTCCTTATATAATATGGACCCTGGTGATTGGTCAAACTGCTGTGTGTACCAGCTATTGAACCATTTCATCAGTGTAAAGTGACTTGTGTGCAGTGTTCCCTCTAAGCTGTGTAACTCTACCGGCCTGCGCCCACAGATTCAAGTGGTGCGCACACAAAAATCTTCTGGGATGGAGCGCACAAAATTACATTTTGTATGCGCACAGAAAATACTTTCCTGCGCACACAGCCGATTCGAGGTTAGAGGGAACATTGCTTGTGTGTGTGCGTGTGTGGGTGTGTGTGGTGCCAAGCGAGATCTTATCCTGGACTCATACGAGGACACTAAGTTATTAAATTCAATAATGTACCGGGGACATTTTTATTATTTTTCCTCCCGTCCTGTCCGGCGGTTCCCCAGCAACTGAAAATAATAAATAAAACCACAAATGATGAAATTGAAGTTTGATTTAGAGACGTCAACGAGAAATGTTTATCAGGAACGACCCTGTTTATATCTCGTTACATGGGGCCCAATGGAATAGAAGTAGCATAGAACACAGGAAAGTCTTAAAGGGGAACTGAACCCTCATTTATATACACGGTCTAAAAACACCAATAGAGCGTCAAATATCACTCAACTATATTGAAAGGCATTAAAGTAAATGTGGCCCCTGGAAAAACAGGGTTTGATAATATTGTCTGGCCACACCTCCTGACCTGTCACTCAGTACTCGTCAGGAACAGGATTGGCTACAGGCTTCTAGTGGGTGGGACCTGCTGTAACAATTTCCGACAGTAGCTCTGGGTATAACAGTCAGTGATAAAACTGGAATGCTGGGAAATAAAGTGCATAATCCCACGTTATTAAGGTAAATTACCCAGTAGCTCTGCCTTCTGAAAATCTAATTAAAAGGGAATTTATTAAATAATCATTTGCAATCTTCGAAAAACAACTTTTCAATTTTTCAATCTTATTTCTGATTTCGTAATATTCACGTTTTGATGCCAATTTCCAAAAATTCCGTCAGATCTGCGGAGTTTTCTAAACAGGCGGTTCTGATTTGTATCCAGGTTCATTTAAAAACCGCGAGTCGTCACTGTTAAAAAGATACGATCAGGGTTATTCAATAAAAATTCTTATTGTTAAAAATGGCGCTAACTTTGCCCTAACCAATCAGATGTTAGCTTTCAAATGGAAGCTAACATCTGATTGGTCATGGCTGTTGCGCCTTGATTGACAGCAGAGACCAGGAAGAAGCACCTCAGAGCTGTCATGTAGCGCGGCATAGCAGCGAGGGACCGGGTCAGGTAAGTCAGGGGCATCTTTGGCAATTATGTATAATGTGAAACTGCGGTTTGGGGGTTGATGTGCCTTTATGTGAAAAGTTTTTTTAGGCTGGACATTCCCTTTAACTATAAAATTGTCATGCAGCTCAGCCTACAATATACACAATTCCCATTGGCTTTTCTGACTATCATCATCGTCTATGGATAGGTCAAAAGGTCGCCATGCTACCGCCGTCGGCATCACGAACTATCTGACCGAATGGAAAATTCTTTTGGATCCTTACCAGCTCTTACTGAGGTATAGGGCATCGTTTTAAATCGTCCACAAGTATGGGCCAAACAAACCATCGTTCTGTATAAAGTATACACGGAATGATCTTCCTGTGTATGACCAAATTAATGATCAGGTTCCATCCGTGTTTGTATGTGAATGGGAACCTTTACAGGAAATGCAGAAAGTAGGTAGTAGGGTTCTTATCAATGAGCCATGTTCCATGTGGTCTCCTACATGTTCCCATCTCACGCCTGTGTCCTTACTGGTTATACTGGTCAAAGTATTTCTATTACCAACATTTTGAGTCAGACCTCTGTCTCCCAGAGAGTACAGCACTGTACCCCAACACACTCTTACCGTATATACCCTCTGCCAGACCATGGCTCCTTCTTCTGGTATATTATATTCCAATCTCTATATTATACATATTAATCCTTTACACATAATGGAAAGGGATTTTACCATTACACCTCCTCCTCAGAACCCCCCATATATATTCCCATATATTTCCCATTACCCACTTGTTGACATCACCCAGTAGAATATACATATACACCAGGCAGAAGGACAAGTCATTTTCACTTTAAAGGGGATATTAACCTCAAGTTGAACTTCCCATATGATAAAGAAAGTAAAACATTTATTAAGAGGCAAAATAAAAACCCTAAAGCCCTATTGGCCTTTGACAGGCGGGTCTGGCCCTTTAACTGGAGTGATCCAGAACAAAGAGAGAGAAGCTCTGGGTCGCATAGCTAACGGCCTTTGTCCATGGCGATTACCATCAGCTGGGTAAGGGACGGCTCATTTCCATCTATCTCGGGCTGCGTTAACCTTTACAGAGTCGACTGCTGATGCTGGAGTAGAACACGGAACTTATTGGTATCATTACTGCCCAATGCGCCAATCAGACACTGCAAAAACCTGTTTATTTAACGCCATGTTTACCGATTGGCGCCGAGGGGCAAATTAGAGAGGGAGACGTGTGTGTTTATAAATATATAATAAAATAGGGAATAAGTATTGGCAGCTCCCCTGCGGTCTCTAGTTGGCGCTGTAGTGTAGCTTGTGGAATGCTGTAAAAACCTTCTGAAAGGTCAGGACTACAACTCCCAGCATTCTCTGCCAGCTCTAGGTTTGATAGACACACAAAAAAAAACCTATTGTGCAAATACACGTCCAGTGTAGAAAGAAAAATACAACGCCCTGTCCGTGAAATAATAATCACAGCTTTGTATGTGATAAAAACCATGTCAACACCAACGCAGCCTGTGAAATCTCCTGCTGCAAAATCCATTTCCAGTGGATGAATTAAGATACAGTCAATGGCCAAGACGCACACTGTGTCCATTGCTTCAAGGCCTGCGCGGTGCCAAGCACAGGTAGAGTGTTATACAGAGGGAAATGGGCTCATTGTACAGAAAGGCACAGAACAGGTTTCATTCTGCTACCCACAATCTATAATCCTTTCATTTGTCTCTTCGCCCAGTTCAAACGCTGACGGGGGTGAGAGATCTGGCTCCGTGTGTCTATAATTGGGAACTAGAGTTGGATTTGGGGACTTGAATGGAATGGAACGTTGGAGGAAACACTGGATAGACATTGTCACTACATAGAAAAGAAACAATGTAGCAATCAGAGACCAGCCGCTGCTTCACTTTATTAATCATGTGACATTCACAAAGGCGAATTCTACATCATTAGACCGAGTCCTTAGTGATGTCATTATTCATTACAATCAGTGGTTTCTATGGATAACTAAACCCATAAAGACGCAAAGTCACTTTAATCGTACAGATCTGTTGTGTAATATTAGGGCAAGAAATAACAATTCGTATCCGATTTGTAATCCACAATGACATGACAATTAGAATAGGAATAGGATAGGGGTGTTAGAATGGGAATAGGATAGGGGTGTCAGAATGGGAGCCAAAAGGTATTTAGGGTTGGGAATAGGGTGTGTCAGAATGTGTAATCGGTGATGAGGGGTATATTATGTCACTGTGGATACGTCTCTGGTTTCTAGCATTGGCCTGATGGTCTAGATGGGAATGTTCGAATGGGAATAGGATGCGGTGTGTTGAACTGGCCCGTGGCGGCTCAAGTGGATTTGTTCGCCTGAAATGCATAGGCTCGGGGTGTTCTACCATTGGCCTGGAGGCGGGACTAGGAAGGTGGTTAGCCTGGTGGACTCGGATCGGGGTGTTCTGCGCATATTGCCTGGAGACCGGGGCCTCTGGTGGGTTTCCTCGACCTGAAGTGAGCCTAGTCTACAGTCTGGGGTGTTGAGCCTAGAGGCCTACAGATACTCTGGGTGTTCGCACTGTGTACTCGTAGCCGTGGTGTTCGCCTAAGGGCATCATGGCTCAACGGTTCCTCGGGGTGCGTTCTGGCGACTGGCCTAACGGCTCTCGGGGTGTATTCGCCGTATCCATCGGCTCAGGGGGGTGATATCGACCTGAGGGCCTGGACGGCGCGGCGTGTCCATGGGCCGGGGCAGGTCTCGGGTGGTGTTTGCCTCGGCCCTCTGCTAGTTGTTGTGGTCTTCAGCCTGTGGCCTACTGGCTCGGGGTGTTTGCCTGGGCCTCGGCATGCGTGTGTTCGGAGGTGGTCTTACCACCGCTGGGCGCTCCTGCTCGGGGTGTTCGAAGGGCCTCGGGCTGGGTTGGTTCTCAGTTGTACGCTCGGCTCGGGGAGGGTTTTCTCGACGGGTGGGGCCTCGGCTCAGGGGATAGAATTGGCGACACATGTGCCACTGACCTGCTCGTGGCTGATGTCTCCTGGTCCTCGGCATCGGGTGGGTGTTGTCGCCATGTGCCCCGGCCTCGGGGGTTATGCTCGCCTGGCTCGGGTGCGCTCGGGCTGTCCGGGTGTCGCCTGGGACCTCGGCTCGGGAAGTGTTCGCCTGGCCTCGGGCTCGGGGTTGTTCGCCTGGGCCTGCGTGTTGTGGCGTCTCGGTGTTGTTCGCCTGGCCTCGGCTCAGGGGTTTCGCCTGGGCTCGGCTCGGGGTGTTGCGCCATGGAGCCTCGGCTCGGGTGTGCTGGTCGCCTGGGGTGTTCGCCGGGCCTCGCTCGAAGTCGTACGTGCTCATCATAGTTTTCCCTGGGGCCGGCTCGGGGTGGGTCTCGCTAGCCTCGTGGCATGGTTTTCTCCTGGGCCTGGGCTCGGGGAGTGTTCGCGTGGTCCTAGCGCTCGGGGATTGTTTCGCCTGGCCTCGCAGGTGTTCGCCCTGCTCGGCTCGGGGTGTTCGCCTGGGCCTGGCTCAGGGTGTTCGCCTGGGCCTCGGCTCTGGGGTGTTCGCCTGGGCCTCGGCTAGGGGTGTCGCCGTGGGCCTACGCGCTCGGGTGTCTGGGATCGCTCGAAGCGGTGTTCGCTGGGCCTCCGGGGCGGATGGGTGTTCCCGCCTGGGCCTCGGCTCTGAGGGTGTCTTTGGAACCGAGAGGAGGGGCTCGTTGTTCCCCTGGGCCTCGCTCGGGTGTTCAGGCGTGCCTGCTGGAGGCTCGTGGTGGGTCGGCTGGGCCTTAATGGAATCAGGCAGGGTTGTTCGGCCAGGGCCGGCAGGATAGGGGTGTTAGAATGGGCATGAGGATCCGGAGGTGTTTGCTGGACAATGCATGCATTGTACGAATGGGAATAGAAAGGTGTTGCAGTGACTACGGTGGCGTCAAGAGGGGGGTTTACATATGTATAAGTCTAAATGGACATTTAGTCATTTTTGGCTTGAAAGACTGCATTTTGGAAGGGAATTTGTGGTGTTTGTGCTGCAGATTTTAAAACTCAATAATGCCAATGATGAGGACATTGTTGTTTTTTACTTACCCTTTAATATGTCACATGCATTAAAGGTAGGTCATTGTGTGTGTGTATATTCATATCAGGTTGGGGATAAATACTACAACTTTTTTGATGATTGGTCAAAATGAGTTTTTTTAACTTTATTTACCCTTTAGTATGGCTGCCACAGTAATGGATAAGTAGATCAGTAGGTGTGTGGTACCGGGTCTGGTTGAGGGGTATGTCTTTTTTTGTGTTTACAACCATAAAACTATCCTTTATTGAGGATAAATCTAAATTAGTTTTTTTTTTTACTTTAGTTGACCCTTTAAATATGGCTGCCACAGTAATGGATAAGTAGATTAGTAGGTGTGTGTACCTGGGTCTGGTTTGAGGGGGGTATGGTCTTTTTTGTGTTTACAACCATACAACTATCCTTTAATTGAGGATAAATCTAATATAGTTTTTTTTTTTTTACTTTAGTTACCTTTAAATTGGCTGCGCACACAGTAATGGATAAGTAATCAGTAGGTGTGTGTGTACTGGGTCTGTTGAGGGGTGTATGTCCTTTTTTGTGTTTACAAACCTTAAAACTATCCTTTATTGAGGATAAATCTAATTGACAGTCAGGCATAATGGATGTATAGAAAGTGTGTGAATAGGATAGGGGATGGTATAGATAGAGGTGTTGGAATAGAAGGGGTGTTAATGGACACTAGTATAGGGGTTTCACAATGGATCAGGAATGGTTAGAATGATAGATGGGGGTGATAATGGATAGGGTGTTAGAATGGGATAGGTAGGGGTGTTATCTAAAGGTGATACGGATGGGGTGTTCGAATGGGCCTGGCTATGGGTTGTGTTAATCCATAAGGTAGTAACCTATGAGGCAAATACGGGGTGTTTTGATGGGATAGGATAGGGGGTTCGCCTGTGAACCCGGCTAAGTGGGTGGTTGCGAAAATGGGCCTCGAGATCTGGGTATTACAACCAATGGGCCTGCGTGTTGCTAGGGGGTGGTTCTCCATGTGCAAACGGCTCGGGGTGTCCCACTTGAGGCCTCGCTTCGGTAAGTTAATTTCTGCCTGGGCATACGGCTCAGGGGGGGCGTTCCGCTGGGCCTCGGCTGGGGTGTCAGCACTGGGCATAGGCTCGGAATAGTGGGATTACTAATGGGAATAGATATAGTGGTGGTATAGCATGGGCAATAGGCTAGTGGTGTCAGTGGGAATAAAAGATCGTGGGTGTTTCATGACGAACTGGTAGACGGCCACCGTGCTGCGAGGGTTTTCGCATGGGCACGTATGTGTCTTCGCCTGTGCAATCGAATCGGGGTGTTCGCCTGGGCATCGGCTAAGTGGTCTTACCCCTGGTACCTATGCGTCGGGGTGTTCGCCTGGGGCCTCGGCTCGGTGGTTTGATTCGTGCCTAGGTGCCGTGGGGGGGCGTCTCGGGGGGTGTGCGCTGTGGGCTGCTGCGGCTGGGGTCTTCTGCCTACGGGACCATCGGATATGGTGTTAGCCTGGGGGGGCCTCGGCTACGTATGAAGGATCTTACCCTGGGTCCCTTGCCTCGGGGTGTTCGCCTGGGCCTCAGGCCACACTCAGGGGTGGTGTTCGCCCTGGTCCTAGGCTCGGGGTGTTATCCTGCGGCCTCTCTCCTGTGGTGTTCGCCTGGCCTGGCCTCGGGATTGTTCGCTGGGCCTCGGCGCTCGGGGTGTTCGCCTGGGCCTCGGATCGGGAGATGTGTCCCCTGGCTCCCAGGCTCGGGGTATCACCTGGGCCTCGTGCTCGGGGTTTTTTTCGCCTGGAGCCTCGGCATTCGATAGTGGTGTTCAGCCTGGCGCCTACGGCTACGGGTGTTTCGCACATGGGCCTGGGGGGAGCTGGGGATACTTCGCCTATGGTCCTCGGGCCTCGGTGGGTGTTTCGGGTGACCTTTACCATCGGCTCAGGGAGATCATTCCCCTGGTCCTCGGCTCGGAGGTGATTCTGACCATGGGACTCGGCTAAAAGGGGTGTTCGCCTGGGCCTGTGCTCGGGGTGTTCGCCTTGGGCATAGGCTCCGGGTGTTCGCCTGGCCTGGATATACGGGTTTAGAATGGGAATAGGATAGGGTGCTCCCAGATATTTAATACATACTAGACAGGGAAGTTTAAGTATAACTTTGATTTATGTGGCTTGAAGACAGACGCATTTTAATGGAAGGGAATTTGTGTGTTTGTGCTGGTTCGATTTTAAAAACTCAAAACTGTCATGATGAGGACATTGTTGTTTTTTACTTACCCTTTAATATGTCACATGCATAAAGGTAGGTCAGTTGTGTGTGGTATATCATATCAGGTTGGGGATAAAATACTAACTTTTTGATGATTGGTCAAAATGAGTTTTTTTACTTTAGTTACCCTTTAAGTATGGCTGCCACAGTAATGAATAAGTAGATAGTAGGTGTGTGTACCTGGTCTGGTTGAGGGGTTATGTCTTTTTTGTGTTTACAACCAAAATAAACCATCCTTTATTGAGGATAAATTTAATTAGTTTTTTTTTTTACTTAGTTACCCTTTAATATGCTGCCACAGTAATGGATAAGTAGAATCAGTAGGTGTGTGTACCTGGGTCTGGTTGAGGGGGTAATGTCTTTTTTGTGTTTCAACCATAAAACCATCCTTTATTAGGAAAAGGAAAAAAAAAAGGAAGAAGGAAAAGAAAGGGGTACAATTTAAATTAATTATTTTTAATTAATACTTTATTACCCTTTAAAATATGGCTGCCCAAGTAATGGATAAGTAGATCGTAGGTGGGGGTGTGACCTGGGTCTGGTTGAAGGGGTTGTCTTTTTTGTGTTTACACCATAAACTATCCTTTATTGAGTGAAGAAATCTAAATTAGTTTTTTTTTTACTTTAGTTACCCTTTACATATGGCGCCCCAGTAATGGATAGTAGATCAGTAGTGTGTGTACCTGGGTCTGGTTATGGGGGTATGTTTTTTTTTGTGGTTTACAACCCTAAACTAATCCTTTATTGAGAATAAATCTAATTAGTTTTGTTTTTTACTTTAGTTACCCTTTAAATTGGCTGGCCACAGTAAATGGATGTTAGATCATGTAGGTGTGTTTACCTGGGTCTGGTTGGGGGTAATGTCTTTTTTGTGTTTACAACCCTAAACACTATCCTTTTATGGAGGATAAATCTAAATTATTATTTTTTTTACTTAGTTACCCTTTACATATGGCTGCGCACAGTAATAGGATGCAGGAGTATATCATTAGAGTGGATGTTACCTGGGTTCCTGTTGAGGGGGTGAGTCTTTCCTTTCCTTTTTTGTGTATTACAACCCCTAAGAGACTAGGCTTTTATGAGGATAATGTAATTTTAGTTGTTTTTTATACTTAGGGTTACAACCCGGGGTTTACATATTGGCTGTTGCCACAGTAAATGTCTAGATAAGTAGATCAAGTAGGTGTGTGTACCGTGGGGTCTGGTTGAGGAGGGGTATTGTCCTTTTTTGTGTTTGACATGGAAACCTAAACTACTATCCGTTGTATTTGAGGAATAAATCTAGAGATTATTGATTTTTTTTTTTGTTTTGTGGGGGGGGGG
Organism: Hymenochirus boettgeri; assembly: GCA_019447015.1. Classification (NCBI taxonomy): domain Eukaryota; kingdom Metazoa; phylum Chordata; class Amphibia; order Anura; family Pipidae; genus Hymenochirus; species Hymenochirus boettgeri. The sequence continues at coordinate 19,686 of JAACNH010002980.1, forward strand.
GTTACTTTAGTTAGGTAACCCTTTTTACTTTTATTACCCTGGGGGTTAGTACATGGGAGGGTGGCTTGGCCAAAGCATGGTAATGGATAAGGGGTAGATCAGAGTATGTGTGTGTATCTATCTTGGGGGTGTGGGCCTCTGTGGGGGGGGGGTGAAGGGGTGGGTAGTCTTGTGGTTTGGGTGTTGGTACAACCATAAAACTATCCGTTTATTGACGAGATAAATCTAAATTTAGTTTTTTTTTTTTATAACGTTAGGTGGTAGACCCGTTGGTAAATATGGGTGGGGCTGGCCAGACATTGAGGGTGAGCAGTAGTATAGGGTCAGAGGTAGGGGTTGGTGTGTCACAAACTGGGGGGTGGGTCTGGGGTGGTGTATGTGGGGGGGGTGCTGGAAGGGGGGGGACCGGGGTGTGGGTGTCTTGTGGTGTCGGGGGGGGGGGTGCGGGCGAGGTGGGTTGCTGCTGTTCGGTGAATCCTTTTGGCGTGTTTGTTGTTGATTGTTATCCCGCCAAAGGGAAACGGCTGGGAACGGGTAAACTAATCTAATAGGTTAAAGTTGGGAGGGGGTGGGGGAGGATATAAAAAATTGGTAAATGGTTTTCATTTTTTGTTTGGGTTTGTACTATGGTAGTGGGTAAAAGAAAACGGAAAACCAAGGCGAGGGGACCAACCTTAAAAAATATAAAGATGGCGCAAAGGGGGAAAAAAAACAAGTCCTGAGCTCCGTGCTCGAATCTAGGATGGTGTTTTTTCCCTTGGGTCTGTGTGGAGGAAAAGGACGGCAGGGGGTGTAAGGGGGGGGGGTCTGGGTCAAGTTATTTGTGGGGGGTGAATGTTTTCGCGGGGGCGGCCCAGCTAAAACTAATAACAGGCGTATTATGAGGGATAATCTAACATTAGTTTTTTTTTTGTTTGTGGAAGGAAAAATGTGGAGTTTGTAATTTTTTAACTTTAGTTACGCTTTTTTATTTTTTACATTGGTGTTTGTAGAATTTGGATTGATGTTACTGGTAGGCTTAGTTCCCCAAAACCACTAAAGATCGGGAATATAGGTGGTCGGTGGGGATGGCTGCCACGTAATGGGGGGGGATAAGTTGGATCTAGGTGGATGATGTTATCTAGGGTCTTGTTTAGAAGAAGGGTTGGTTAATGGAAAAGGGAAGGAAGAAAAAAAAAGGGGCACTGGGGAAAAGGGAAAAAAGGGGTCTTTTTTGTGTTTACACCCTAAAACTATCCTTTTATGAGGATAGAATCTAATGTATTTTTTGTTGTTACTTTCAGTTAACCCTTTAAGAATATGGCTGCCACAGTAAATGGATAGTAGATCACTAGGTATGTGTTGGGTCTGTGGTGACCCGGGGTTTTTGTTGTGGGTATTTTTTTTTGGATTAACAACCCTAGAACTAATCCTTTATTTAGGGGATAAATCTCAACATGATTATTTTTTTTAATTTAGTTCCCATTTTACTTATGGCTGTGCCAACAGTTAATGGGATAAGGAAAGGTCGATCATGAGTGGTTGTGTGGAGGGACCCTGGTCTGGTTTGAGACGGGTGATAAGGTCCTTTGTTTGTGTTATAGAACCATAAAACTCTTATGGAGAGGCACAGGGAAGGGTGGGGGAGGGTTGAGGGATAAATCTAATTATTATTTTTTTTTACTTTAGTTACCCTTTACTATGGCTGCCACAGTAATGGATAGTAGATCAGTAGGTGTGTGTACCTGGGTCTGGTTGGGGGTATGTCTTTTTTGTGTTTACAACATAAAACTATCCTTTATTGAGGATAAATCTAAATTATTATTTTTTTTACTTTAGTTAACCCTTTACTATGGCTGCCACAGTAATGTAGAGTAGATCGTAGGTGTGTGTACCTGGTCGGTTGAGGGGGTATGTCTTTTTTTTGTGTTTAACAACCATAAAACTATCCTTTATTGAGGATAAATCTAAATTATTATTTTTTTTACTTTAGTACCCTTTACATATGGCTGCCACAAGTTGGATAAGTAGATCAGTAGGTGTGTTGAACCTGGGTCTGGTTGAGGGGGGTATGTCTTTTTTTTGTGTTTACAACCCTAAAACTATCCTTTATTGAGGATAAATCTAAATTATTATTTTTTTTACTTTAGTACCCTTTACAATATGGCTGCCACAGTAATGGATAAGTAGAAGCAGTAGGTGTGTGTACCTGGGTCTGGTTGTAGGGGTATGTCTTTTTTGTGTTTACAACACCATAAAACTATCCTTTATTGAGGATAAATCTAAATTATTATTTTTTTTACTTTAGTTACCCTTTACATATGGCTGCCACAGTATGGATAAGTAGATCAGTAGGTGTGGTGTACCTGGGTCTGGTTGAGGGGTGGTGTTTTTTTTTGTTTACAACCATAAAACTATCCTTATTGAGGATAATCTAAATTATTATTTTTTTTTACTTTAGTTACCTTTAACATATGGCTGCCACAGTAATGGATAAGTAGATCAGAGTGGTGGTGTGTACCTGGTCTGGTTGAGGGGGTATGTCTTTTTTTGTTTACAACCATAAAACTATCCTTTATTGGATAAATCTAAATTAGTTTTTTTTTACTTTAGTTACCCTTTACATATGGCTGCCAACAGTAATGGATAAGTAGGATCGTAAGGTGGGGTGTACCTGGGTCTGTTGAGGGGGTAGGTCTTTTTTGTGTTTTACAACCAATAAAACTATCCTTTATTGAGGATAAATCTAATAGTTTTTTTTTACTTTAGTTACCCTTTAATATGCATGCTGCCACAGTAATGGATAGTAGATCAGTAGGTGGGGTGTACCTGGGTCTGGTTAGGGGGGGTATGTGGGGTCGTATTTTTTGTGTGTTTCAAACCATAAAACTATCCTTATTGAAGGATAAATCTAAATTAGTTTTGTTGGTGTTGCTACGTTTATAGTTACCAAATAACCCCTATTCGATTGCGGTGCCGACAGTGAATGGATAAGTAGCAATTAAAGAGGTACGTGTGTACCCTGGGTCTGGTTTAAGGTGAGGTGGGAGGTATCTTTATTTTTGGTGTGATGGTTTACCATAGACAACGCAAAACTATCTTTATTTATTGAGATTAATATCTAAATTAGAATGTTTTTGGACTGTTAGAGGGGGACGCCCTTTAGGAAATATTGCTGTACCATGGGAATGGAAAGGTAGGTCAGTCGGGTGGGTGTACATAAGGGTCTGTGTGGGAGTGGGGGTTTTGGGTTATATTGAGGGTTCCTGGGGGGGGTAAAATCTAACCATTTTTGGTTTGTTTTTTATGTATAGGGGACGCAGTAAAAAAAAACTAGGTTTTTCAAGTGGGATGCGCACACGTTTAGGATTGTTACCAAAAAAGAGGAATTAAAAATAGTGCTAAACTGGGAAAAGAATGTCGTGAATTCGCCGATAACTCCGGAGTATGCGGGGGAAGATTCCTTAGCTAGACGAAGCATAGCACACTTCTCCTAAGAGAGGGTAGAGGGGCTTCCCCACGTCTGTACCGAATTTCAATGTCTCTAGCTCAAAAACGTGAGGAGGAGCATACGGTCCCAAACAAGCGGAAGACTATACAACGGAAAGAACGAATGAAGAAACTATCAACGAACAGGGAATTGTGCTTTTTCACCCAAATTAATATTGGATCCATTCTAGCAGAGTAAGCTGGCCCCTCCCTCCATGCTGTCAATCAAGGCTGTGACTGCTGACATCACAACCAATGACTAACATCTAATTCACCTCTGCACATGGTCAAGTTTATAAAAAGCTCAAATAGTAGAGGGAGGAGGCCGATATTTTATAACCGAAAGGAACAGATCTTATCATTAATAACTGGTTACAAATCCATGTAATAAAGGAACAGATCTTATCATTAATAACTGGTTACAAATCCATGTAATAAACTGGTAATAATATCAGTTCGGGTTGCTGGCAGATAACTGACAAATCACCAGTTTTTTGTTTTAAAGGGTATGTCCACTGAGAAAACAAACTTGAGATCCAATAGTAGAGTTAGTATATTTAATCACCTACCCGAAATTACAGCCTCCTCAGAGCATTGGAGAAGTAGTTACCTAGCGTCCGATGCCTGTACACCAGCACAGGCATCTGATCCGCGTCAGAACAGTGCACGCCAGTCCTAAAGCCTCCGACGCGCGGTCACAGTTTCGCACATGCGCACAAGATCACTTCCGTAGTCGGAAGAAATTGACCTTTCTGTTTCGCGTAGCAGCCAATGGGAACATGAGCATCATGTTCCCATGGCTACCAGTACCGGGAGCGCGCGATCGCGCTCGCAACAAGGTGATTAGATAAGTGATTAGTGCCTAATAAAGTGAGGCAGTGCCTAATAAATAGATAAAAAGGAAGGGCCCTGTATAACTCAGTCTGTGTCCTTGTACCTTTATATAGACACAGAACTCCTCAGTGACTTCTAATATCCTTATAATTTACAGTAGGGGATACATTATCCCTTATAATACATGAGTATAATGTCTAATATATATATATTATTGAGTATAATGTTCCTTCTCCTTCTTTCATCCTTTGCTGCCTCCAGTTCATTCCCTATTACTGTAGAGACATTGCTATAATTTCATATTAGCCCAGGAATTATAATTCCTCTCGGGCCTTACCAGACAATAGTTGCCATTTGTCCATTTGCGGATGTAAAGTTAGGAAGGTATATTATTACCAGCCATCTAGGCAGAGCTAATGGCCCCTTTTAACATGCCGTATTGAGCGTTGGAGGAGACTTTATTAGGGTAATATCACATAGAGTGGTTATTTGTGACGCTGTGACCATAAAGGCTCCGTGTCCCCGTCTCTGCCTTTCCCTGGGGCTGTAATTGGAAATGGGAAACGTCGTTTTTCTCTTTTCCACCAGTAAAATCCAGTCCTGGATTATCGGTCAAGGTGATGGAGCTGCCACATGTATTTAATGATTAGCTCACTGCCTGTTGTACACGGGAATATTCCACAAGATGTATGGCGCTATACGGTAAAATGATGGTGCTATTTGCATACAGCCAAAGGCCTTCAAAATCCCAGCCCATTTATAACAAGGTTTTACTGCAAATTCGTAGTCAGGAGCATTTTTCCTAAACTAATGGACATTACTGTTTATAATCCAGAGGTAAAATGAGCTGCCATACTGCTTATAATACAGAGGTAAAACGAGCTGCCATACTGCTTATAAGAAGAAGGTATAAATGGCGAAAATTAGCTGCCATACTGTTATAATACAGAGGTAAAATCGAGCTGCATACTGCTTATAATACGAGGGTAAACGAGCTGCCATCTGCTTATAATCAGAGGTAAAATGAGCTGCCCATACTGCTTATAATCCAGAGGTTAAAATGAGCTGCCATACTGCTTATAATACAGAGGTAAAAATGAGCTGCCATACTGCTTATAATACAGAGTTAAATGAGCTGCCATACTGCTATAATCCGAGGTGAAATGAGCTGCCATACTGCTTATAATACAGAGGTAAAATGGAGCTGCCATACTGTTATATACAGAGGTAAATGAGCTGCCATACTGCTTATAACAGAGGAAATGAGCTGCCATACTGCTTATATACAGAGGTAAAATGAGCTGCCTACTGCTTATAATACAGAGGTAGTAAAAATGAGCTGCCATACTGCTTATAATCCAGAAGGTAAAACGAGCTGCCATACTGCTTATATACAGAGGTAAAATGAGCTGCCATACTGCTTATAATCCAGAGGTAAAATGAGCTGCCATGCTGCTATAATACAGAGGTAAAATGAGCTGCCATAAGCTTATAATCCAGAGGTAAAATGAGCTGCCATACTGCTTATAACAGAGGTGTGAAATGAGCTGCCATACTGCTTATAATCCAGAGGTAAAATGAGCTGCCATACTGCTTATAATACAGAGGTGAAATGAGCTGCCATACTGCTTATAATACAGAGGTAAAATGAGCTGCCATACTGCTTATAATCAGAGGTGTAAAATGAGCTGCCATACTGCTTATAATACAGAGGTAAATGAGCCCATACTATATATACAGAGGTAAAATGAGCTGCCATACTGCTTATAATACAGAGGTAAAATGAGCGCCATAATATGTGCTTAAAAGGGTGAAGAGCTGCCATACTGCTTATAATCCAGAGTGGTAAAATGAGCTGCCATACTGCTATATACAGAGGTGAAATGAGCTGCCATACTGCTTATAATCAGAGGTAAATGAGCTGCACATACTGCTTATAACAGAGGTAAAATGAGCTGCCATAATGCTTATAATACAGAGGTGAAATGAGCTGCCATGCTCTTATAATACAGAGGTAAAATGAGCTGCCATATGCTTATAATACAGAGGTGAAATGAGCTGCCATACTGCTTATAATACAGAGGTAAATGAGCTGCATACTGATAATACAGAGGTGAAAGAGCTGCCATGCTGCTTATAATACAGAGGTGAAATGAGCTGCCATGCTGGTATAATACAGAGGTAAAATGAGCTGCCATACTGCTTATAATCCAGAGGTAAATGAGCTGCCATGCTGCTTATAATACAGAGGTAAAATGAGCTGCCATACTGCTTATAATACAGAGGTGAAATGAGCTGCCATGCTGCTTATAATACCAGAGGTAAATGAGCTGCCATACTGCTTATAATCAGAGGTAAAATGAGCTGCAGTATGAGCTGCCATACTGCTTATAATCCAGAGGTGAAATGAGCTGCCATGCTGTTATAATACAGAAGGTAAAATGAGCTGCCATATGCTTATAATACAGAGTAAAATGAGCTGCCATACGTTTATATCCAGAGGTAAAGGCTGCATACGCTTAAATACAGAGGTAAAATGAGCTGCCATACTGCTTATAATACAGAGTAAGGTAAAACGAGCTGCCCATACTGTTTATATCCAGAGGGTAAAATGAGCTGCCATACTGGCTTATAATACAGAGGGAAATGAGCTGCCATACTGATTATAATACAGAGGTGAAAATGAGCTGCCATACTGTTATAATCCAGAGGTAAAATGAGCTGCCATACTGCTTATAATACAGCGGTTAAATGAGCTGCCATGCTGCTATAATACAGAGGTAAAATGAGCTGCCAATACTGTTTATAATCCAGAGGTTAAATGAGCTGCCATACTGCTTATAATCCAGAGGTAAAATGAGCGCCCTACTGTTATAATACAGAGGTGAAATGAGCTGCCATACTGCTTATAATCCAGAGGTAAAATGAGCTGCCATACTGCTTATAATACAGAGGTAAAATGAGCTGCCATACTGCTTATAATACAGAGGTAAAATGAGCTGCCATACTGCTTATAATACAGAGGTAAAATGAGCTGCCATACTGGTTATAATACAGAGGTAAAATGAGCTGCCATACTGTTTATAATCCAGAGGTAAAATGAGCTGCCATACTGCTTATAATACAGAGGTAAAATGAGCTGCCATACTGCTTATAATACAGAGGTAAAATGAGCTGCCATACTGCTTATAATACAGATGTAAATAAGGCTGCCATACTGATTACTAGAGATGTTTGAAACCAGTGAGTTTTGTTCCAAAATCTAATTTTGAAAATGCAAAAAAAGTTATGAAAATTGGATAATAAACCTGACGGGAGATGGATATTCAATGTTGGAAAATAGGCATCGAAATAGATAATTGGTATGGAAAATTCAGTTATCAGTATTGAAAATACAAAGGACTGTAGATGAAAACCTATTGTAACCAGGAAAGGGGGGTCTGCAGAAATCAGGAGATGACAGAATGACGGTATTGTACAAGATCATTTACCTTTAAAAAGAAAATATACAGAAAAACAACATTGTCTCATCTTCATTCAAAATGAGATAAATGTACTGTAAGTAGGACTGTGTGTGTTTTACCTTAATTCCAGTCTCCCTGACTATCTGTGAAGTCAAGCATGCTCAGTAATCACAATGAGGCAGAAGTTGGAGGTTTCCGATTGGTTATCTAAAGAAACAGAGGACAGACCAAAAATCAAATTGTACAGTGATAGTTGGGAAGAATTGGTCAATTAAAATAAACTATTTCCCCGGTGTGTATATACCCTTTAATTCTCCTTTAAATAATCCCAACAGCCCCACTATCCCATCATTTACTACACAAATTCTGCAACACTGATGTCTGTGTGTATTTATTTTCGACGTCTCCGTTGTAAAATCCTCGTTTAACAAAAGAATAAAGGAAGGAGAGAGACTATGTGGCAGGAGAGTAAAACTATTGTGGGATTTAAACTCGTCTCTGCAGGATCCCAATCGCTGGCAATGTCCTTAAGAGGCGAATAATAATGGGAACGTACAATTCGCCGCAGTCGGGGCTCAGATCCTAAATAACGTTTCACGTGAAGTTTCCTTTGATTACGTGGTTATCCTGTCCAGTCTCCGCAGCCAAATTGAACGGAATGGAAAAGATATCGAGCGCTAATTACGGAAAATGAAATAATTGGGGAGTTATCAATCACTTTACCACGAGAAATTAATTTGGGGTTTTCAAAAAAGCTTTAAATGTTCCCCAGGGTGAAAAATAAACCATCTCCAGTCTGTAGAAATATTGTTGGTAAAATGGCGGCGAGTTCACAATTAAAGTAACGTCTCCCATAGAAATAATTATCTTATGTTCCGCAATATCGTATTTTCCTAAACTCTGTGGGGGGGATTTAAAGAGAAACACAGACGTCCTCCCATGTTGGTGGCTCCATGTCAATTCTATTTGGTTCTTGGGTTTTTGGAAATACAATAGCACGTTAGATAAGTGTTGTGCCACCTCGGCGCATTGTATGGAATACCGTATAAGACCTTAAAGCAGCAGAGCTATGCGTCTTACTTTTCCGCAATACCTTTCACGTTGGGTACGGCGTCGCAGGATCGCAGAAAGCGCAGATTTAAGACAAATCATAAATCACCCCCAAACTACAATAGAAAGCTGACAGGCGTAGGGCTAATCTGTTATGCAGCAAACCTTCCCTCTCCCTTTAAAAGGTCTCTGCCTCCTCTTCAAGCTCTCCAAGCTTTTTTACATGCTCAGAGAAGGCCGCTAGGGGAATAACATTCAGTCATTGACTGTGATGTCATCTGTTACATCCATGACTAACAGCTGCAAACTGGATAACCAGCGAGAGAGGTAACAGAACATCAGGCAATATTTTAGGTTAGTCTTACATCTTTCAGTTAGAAAGGACTATTACAGTTTTGGTGTTAGGGGGTTGATTTCATTTTTATTTGAGGAGTAAACTTGCCCTTTATCTCTCCCGACTGTATGTAACATGATTCCTTATATTTAGAATGATAAAATATCTATAGATTACAATCGTTCGCCTTCAAAAAGTTTGAATCACTCGTGTACACCGGACTATTAAATTACAAAAAGGTAATTCTAGGGCACAATGGGAGTGAGTGACTACAGCAAGTGCCCCCTACAGGTGTCAAGAGTGCTGTGCATCCACTCCCTTCTCTTTAACCTAATACCAAGGAATATTGTGCTAAATTAGCCATCATTTCCAATGACATTTCAATTCTGTTTCCTGCACACACAAAAAGACAAACCACACAACCAGTTTATACAAACCGCAGCCTAAACCCAGAAACTAAGCAGTATAAGAGTCTCAGTAAAAGGAATAAAATGTCCAATTACAGCAGACAGAAGGAGCTCATTTTCATTCCATCTCCCCGCCGCCGTACATTATACTGATAATGGAGAGAGGATTTAGATCCTCTAAAGAAAATCCCCCCTGATCCCCCCTTTAAGCTTACTTTATGGCTCCCACCCATTCAGCACAATGGTATTTAACATTCAGAAATCACCGTCAGGAATATATTAATGAAATACAGATCCGCTCACGGGGGAAGGTAACGTGGCGTTGGATAAAGGCTCCATGAATGAACAGAACAGGTCTCCCTCGCCCGGAGGATTGGCTCTTATCACCGTTAAACAAAGGCCGCCGGATTTAGAAGAATGAATTTGCATTTTTTTTTCTTACACAATTGGGATTTGTTTTATTTTTATGGTAAATCTGCGAAAAGTTTGTTTTATAAGAACTCAAATTATAACTGTTCTTACTGTAAAATATATTAAAGGGTCACTATACTCACTGAAACAACGTTACATGATCTGAAACTACAATGTGAGAGAAGTAAAATGGTGGTACTCACATATTTATCTGTGCTTGCTTTGTCATTAAATTATTAATGTTTAGTGAGTGCTCCTAATTCCCGCCCTCCTTCTCCCTTACTCACTGCCTTCTTGTAGTGTCTGCGACACTTATAAGTTCTGCACAGCCTCACCACGGACCCTGCTCTGCTTACACATCTCCTCCTCCCTACCTCCTACTTTCTTGTCTCTGCTGATTCTCTTAAAGGGCATGTCCACCCCCAAAACTATAATCCCCCCAACTACTGGCCCCACCATGTAGTGTAGTTTAATCCTTACCTCACATCCCAGCTCCATAGGGTTCTCCTGTAGTCCCCTCCAAAGTCCCAAAAACTGCCCATCAGGAGGATAGCAGGTCCATATAGGACTCTGCCTCCTACCTGGCCTCCGGGAGAAGTTTGGCATGCGTACTGCAGCCCTTCTCCCCCTCCCTGCCCCTCCCTCTCCCTCCCTCTCCGGATTCCCTCTCCCTAGTGTTAATCCCCTTTAATATAGTAATCCCCCTGGTCCCCCAGCCCCAACCGCATGATTTTTATTCTTAGAAAGCTCCCCAAACTCTTACTTACCTCTCCTCTTTCCTCCGGCGAAGTGAGCTGCCGGCAGCCGCGTCTGTGATTGGCTGCCGCTCAGCCAATCACAGACACGACTGCCGGTCCCGCCCCTCTGCTTGCATTTCCTCGCAAGCAGAGGGCCGGGAGCGCGGCGGAGGAAAGAGGGGAGGTAAGAAGAGTTTGGGGGGCTTTCTAAAAATAAAAATAATGCGGTTGGGGCTGGGGGACCAGGGGGAAGGCTATATTAAAAAATAGGTTTAAGGGTGGACATACCCTTTAACTGTTGCAGAAAGTGTGCTGGCAGGCAGCCACAGTAAGAGGTCAGGGATGGGACATTATCATTTCTGCTTTTGGAGTGACAGGTCTTTCCCTGTAAATGCTGTGATTTCAAATGATGATTTCTCAAAATCTACAGCTCAGATTTAAATTCTGAAAATACTTTTGGAGCAGTGAGATCTTGCTGTATGTAATATATACCGTATATTTTTAGAAAATATCCTTTAATCCTTATATAGTCACTTCCTTGAAACACCGGTAATATTAACTTGTAGTCATTGGCTATTCGGTAATTCAGACACACTCAGATTTCTAGTGAGCAACAGATCACCCAGTGGGAGTTAAGTAGTAGAAAAATAACACGTCAGGAAGTATTTAAAAATACACAAAGAAATCACTGGATGGGCAAAGTAAATTAGCGGAATGAATGAAAATGCACGTTTGTATGTTTATCAATAAACATAATGGTGGGAGCTGTCATATTAGAAGACAATAGCTAAACATGGATTGATCATTTTTTTCTGCAAGTGCATGTTTCTAAATTTATATGGGAGCTGCCATATCGTTTATCTAAAGAACATTTTCCAATTACTAATGTGTGGGCTGAAGTTTTTTTCCCTATATATACACAGTATATACATGTTTATATCTATGTGGGAGCTGCCATAGTGTTTATTTGGATATGGAAAATTTCCATATCTGCTATGTCCTTCTGAGCCCTGCGCAATGTCTCTTTCAATTAAAGCAATATGGCAGCTCCCACTCACAAACTAATGATTGATCACAGTAATGTCAATCCTAATACTGAACTGTCTGTTTAAGGGGAATTTTTACTTTTTATTGATCTTTGTCATTTTATTAAAGTGCTGATAGGAGTTAAGGGGCGTCTGTGATAAATATGGTTTCATAGGAAAGGCTTAGAATTTGACCGCTAAACACACAGGGAAACAAAAAAAAAAAAGAAACTTTGCTTATGGCCCCTCAGGCAGAGACACATCTGTGATTCTCTAACAACGTTATGACATAGGCTGGAGAAATAAAGTCTCTGTGTTTGGAGATTGTAGGGGGAGGCTATGGGGGCTCATTTGTCACCAATTTCCTGAATGAAATGACGGGGGTAATTGTAGAATTTCACAGGACCCTTGCATGTGATTATCGCCGTACAAGGCTCGTCCTGTGAAAATATAAAAGTTCATTGCTGATGATATTACGGACAAGTCAGGGGAAATCTCTCCAAAACCAAATCTGCTGATTACAAAATATAACGCCATGAGGCTGCTAAGTCCCTTTAAATGGTCAATGGTGTTAACGGGTTTTATCCTTTGTTCTTTCCTCTTTCTAACGGATGAATTTAGATGGGTGAAGCTCCAGAGCCCAATCGGACACATTGAGAAACCTTTCCGGATCTCGCTAGAATATGTGGCCGAAGAACAGGGGACGATGGCCGCTATCGATTCATTGGCTATTCGGAACTGCAGTCAAGGTAATGATCTCATCGTTAACTTTAGGTCTTGGACAAACAAATGTCTGAAACCCATGTGTTGCTTTTAACATACGAAGAATAAAATCCATGTAGTAATGTCCCAGGTTAGAAAATCAATACTGCTTATACACAGGGGTGCCCCTACTATGAAGCAAACTGAAACATTTGCTCAGGGCGCACCCCTGCAGAACTCTTAAAAGGCAGCAGTAAAAAAAACTTTCTTCCAGCAATACTGCATTTTAGCACCAGTCCACTAGTTGGTGTTGTCAGCCCTCCAGTCAGTGTTAGTAAGCCCACCACACCCACCTCCACAAGCCACACCTATGTTCCCTGATGAAGCCATGTCCGCTTCATTTGCCGCCAACCTTCCACTGATAGGCGGAATTTAACAGTTGTTTCAGGTGTCAAAAACCCTAGGAACACCCCTGCTTATACTAATGGGTATATATTATTACTAGACATGTACACAGGTAATAGGTGATAGATAACCAGGTACTGTGTGTACATATTATTCAGTACAATACACAGGTGATAGGTGATAGATAACCAGGTACTGTATGTACATATTATTCAGTACAATACACAGGTGATAGGATGATAGATAACCAGGTACTGTACGTACATATTATTCAGTACAATACACAGGTGATAGGTGATAGATAACCAGGTACTGTATGTACAGATTATTCAGTACAATACACAGGTGACAGGTGATAGATAACCAGGTAC
>JAACNH010002981.1:11492-32885 GCA_019447015.1 Hymenochirus boettgeri
TTATCTACGATATAGCCCCCTGCTATATATATACCCATCGGCGGGTAAACTCTCACTCTATCAGCCACCTGTTACATATCATAAGATCCGGGGACTATTCTCCTCATATATCAGACATATGTACATAGAATAGTCCCTGGGTACATATCTTATGCACTCGTCACCTATTCCTGACTATTTCCATATAGCCACACCTGTTACATATAATATCCTGGGTACTATCTCCTATATAGCACCCTGTTAATATAATATCCGGGTATTATCTCCTATATAGCCACCCCGAGTATAATTTCATTTTTGTAGATGTTCCTAGGATGTACTTTCACATTATGTCATACCCATGGTCACAATATTTACTTAAAGGGCAATGTCCACCCTTTATATAAAAAATTTCCATATATTAGAGTCCATGCTCCCACAGCCCTAACACGCTATTTCTATTCCCAGAAAAGTCAACACGATAGTTACGACCTTCACGCTTTCTTCGCCGAAGGCCCTTGGCCCTTGCTTGCACGGAAATGCAAGCAGGAGATGGGACGGCTGCGCGTCTGTGATTAGCTGAGAGACAAGCCAAACACGGACGCAGCTGCGGCTGCTCAGGGCCCAGCGAAGGAGTTTATTTTTTGTGGTAAGGTAAGTTAAACATCAGGGGACTTTCTGAGAATCTGATTATAGCGGTTGGGTGTGGCAGCATGGACTATAATATATGGAAAGGGTTTTACACTAGGGGGAGGGAGACTAAAATGGGTGGGAGAGGGAGAAGGGCTGCACTGCGCATGGCAAACATCTCCCGGAGTGGAGACAGGAGGCAGAGTCCTATATGGATATCCCATACCCTCCAACTGTACCGATTTGCCTGGTATTGTACCCTTTTTAAAACTGAAGTACCGGGCAAAAACGATAGGTTACCGGCTTGTACGGGTGCCTGGAATATGTACCGCAGGATTAGTTGTTGTACTGGGCTGCGGTTGGAGGCGGAAGCTCGAATTGAGCACAGGCATGTGCTGTGGCTGGTCCCATGAGAGAGGGAACAGAGTGCACGACCGGATTAGTCACTGCAGTGCAAGTGAGTTTGCGCACTAGTCATGTCGGCCCACACTGAAGTCAGACTGTTTGCAGGCAGCGTTGTGATGCCCGCCGCTGCGGTCAGCCAGAGATCACAGCACTTCGAATCATCATGCGGCGCATCAAATCAGAGACACAGATCGGGGATCGAATATCACTCTCTATTCTGTTTGAGTATTAGTTGTTTTAATCTAATTTTAACGCGGATTATGATCATTTGAGAGATTATATCTATCTATCTATCTGTTAACTTCTCCTAGTAGGTATCTATCATCTATCTAAAACTTGCTATCTATGTATCAGATATCTATCTATCTATCTATCTATCTGTCTGTCTAACTATACTAGAGTATGATATTATCTATCTAACTCATGCTATGTATTATCATCTAATCTATCTATCTACATCTATCTCTTCTCATCTATCCTAGATGTATCTATCTACTATTCTATCATCATCTATCTTTATCTATATTCATATCTATCTATCTATTATATCCTTCTAACTAATATCCTGATATATCTTATCTTCATCTATCTAACTATCTATATATGCTATTCATCTCCATCTATCTATCATCTATTATCTTCTACTACTATCACTATATCTATCATCTTCTTAACTCCATCTTTAGCTAACTGATCATCTATCTATCATCATCTATCTATCATCTATCTCTATCCTAATCATCCTGGATGTACCTATCATATCTATCTAACCTACGGTATCTATCATCTATCTAATCTTGTCTCATCTATCTATCTATCATATTATATATCATCTTAGTAATCTACTATCATCTATCTTTATCTATCTACCTCTGTCTAACTATCCTATCTATCTATCTATCTATCATCTACTCTGCTATCATATCTATCTATATCTATTATCAATTATCATCTATCTATCTATATTATCTATCTATCATTATTTATCTATATATCTATCTATCTATCTATCTATCTGATCTACTATCCTAGTATCATCTATCGATCCTACTATCTGCTATCTAGACTATCATCTATCTATCTATCTACTATCTATTCTATCTATCTACTCTATCATCTATCTGTCTGTCTAACTATCCTAGTATCGAGCTATCTATATAACTCTGCCTATCTATGTAGAGCTATCATTCTATCTATCTGTCTGTCTAACTATCCTTAGTATCTACATCTATCTATATATCTATCTATTTTCTAACTCTGCTATCTATGTATCATCTATCATTATCTATCTATCATCATCTATCTATCTATCTGTTCTGTCTAAACGATCCTAGTATCTATCTATCTATCTAACTATGATATCTATTCTACTCTGCTATCTAGTATCATATATACTATCTATTCTATATGTCTGTCTAACTATCCCGAGTATGTATCTATTCTATATATATAAATTGCTACGTATTCATCTATCTATCATCTATCTTGTCTGTCTAACTATCCTAGATCTATCTATCTATTCATCTAACTTGCTACTAGGTATATCTATCTATCTATATATCTATCTATCTATCTATTATTATCTGTGCTGTCTAACTATCTAGTACTAATCTATTATCTAACTCTGCTATACTATCTAACTCTGTCTATCTATCGATCTATCTATCTGTCTAAACTATCAGGTATGGATCTATCTATCTATCTACTCTGCTATCTAGTATCATCTATATATCTATCCTATCTATCTTATGCTATTCTGTCTTGTGCTGTCTGTATATCTATCTATCTATCTATCTATCTATCTGTCTACATATCCTAGTATGCTATCTATCTATCATCTAACTCTGTATAGATATCTATTATCTAATCTATCTATCTACTGTCGTTAATCTCCTAGTAGGATCTATCTAGCTATCTAACTTGCTATCGATGTATCATCATCTATCTAATCCTATCTATCTATCTATCTGTCTGGCTGTCTTGTCGATCTATCTATCGATCTATCGATCTGTAGGTTCTAACTATCCTAGTATGTATCTATCATCGATCTAACCTCTGCTATCTATGTATCATCTATCGATGATCTATCTATTATCTATCTGTTAACTATTCCTAGGATGTAGCTATCTGAGAAGAGCTAACGCGGGATAGAGGGTAATCGAGCCGAGCTAGAGAGCCGAGCGATATGTCGTCGGAGCGAGCAGCGATCTATCGAGATCTATCTATGAGCTAGAATCTAGCGATCTATCTAGCGATCAGCTAGCTGGCTAAATCCCGTGTATGTATCGATCTATCTATCGATTAACTCTGCTAGCGAGGGAGCAGCAAGCTAGCATTCTCATCTATATATCTCATGAGAATCTAGCGAGTCTATCAGCTATAGAGCAGAGCGAGCTCATCGATCTATCGATCGCTATATCTATCGAATCTAGTCTTGTATATCTGTCTAACTATCATAGGATGTATCTATATATCTATCTACTATGCTATCTATGTATCATTCTATCTATCTATCTACTATATATGTATCATCTATTATCTATATGTCGGTCTAATATCCTCGTAATTTCTACTATCTATCTAACTCTGCTATTAGGTATCATCCTATCTATCATCTATCTGTCTTGTCTAACCATCCTAGTTATCTATCTATCTATCTATCTATCTATTATTCGATCTATCTAACTCGCTATCTATGTATCATCTATATAGCTATCTATCTATCTATATATCTATTCTATCTGTTGTCATAACTATCCACGTATCTATCTATCTATCTAAACTCTGCTATCTCTCTAACTCTGCTACTATGTATCATTATCTATCTATCTCATCGGTCTGTCTAAAATCTAGTATGTAAAAAATTTTTTTTTTCCTTTAATTATCTATCTAACTCTGCTATCTATGTATCATCGATCATCTATTCTATCGTTGGTCTAACTATCAGTATCATCTATCGATCTATTAAACTCTGCTATAGATGTATCAATCTACTATCTATCTATCTATCTTATCATCTATCTATATATTATATATCTGCTGGTAGAAATATCCTAGTATCTATCAATCTATCTAACCTGCTAGCTATCTAACTCTTGTCATCTATCTATCTATCATTGTTCTAAAAAATCCTAGTATGTATATCTATCTATCTAACTCTGCATCTATGGATCATCTTATATCTATCTATCATCTATCTATCTGTCTGTCGTCTCTGTCTATCTATCTATCTATCTATTATCTCATCTGTCTAACTCTCCTAGTTTGGATCGATATCTATCTAACTCTGCTATCCTTTGTATCATACTATCTATCTATCTATCTATCATCTGTCTGTCTAACCTAATCCTGTATGTATCTATCTATCTATCTAACTTGCTATCTATGTATTCTATCTAGCTTATCTATTCGATCTGTCTGTCTACCATCCTATATCTTATCTATCTATCTATCTAACTCGCTATCTATGTATCATAATCTCGATCTATCTATACTCTATCATTCTATCTTATCTATCTATCTATCATCTATCTATCTATCATCTGTCTAACTCTCCAGGATTATCTATCTATTAATCTAACTCTGCTGTCTATGTATCATCCAATAATAATCTCCACCCCACCCCACCCACCCTCCCCCCATCGATATATCTATCTGTCGTTAAATATCCTAGTTAGGTAATCTATCTATCTATCTAACTCTGCCTATCTATGGATCATATATATCTATCTATCTTGATATGTCTTCTAAATATCCTAGTATCTATATATCTATTCTATCCTAAATCTGCTATCTATGGATATCTATCTATCTATCTATCTATATATCTATCTATCTATCTCTCTATCTGTCTAACTATCCTAGTTGTATCTATATACTAGCTAACTCTGCTATCTATGTATCATCTTAGAGATCTATCTATCTATTATATGTCTAACTATCCTAATTATCTCCTATATAGCCACCCTGTTACATATAATATCCTGGGTACTATCTCCTATATAGCCACCCTGTTACATATAATATCCTGGGTATTATCTCCTATATACCCACCCTGTTACATATAATATCCTGGGTACTATCTCCTATATAGTCACCCTGTTACATATAATATCCTGGGTACTATCTCCTATATAGCCACCCTGTTACATATAATATCCTGGATGTTATCTCCTATTGTAAATAGTTTTGTTAAAGGGCAAGTCCAACCCAAAACCATAATTTTATATGTTATTGGCCATTGCTCGAGCTTTAAATCAAGCCAAACCCTATTAAAGCCTGTGCAGCCAATTTTAAGATAAATACATTTTTACAACATATTTTCATATTTTTCATCTCAATGTAATCCAAGCTCTGTGATGTCACGTCATGCTGTGCCTTTACTGAGCCTTCATCCTCCCTTAGCTCACCCCCCTCCCACCATCCGGATCCATCCTCGCTCCCCGTGTAACCTGCCATAAAACCCTTTTACTATATCACAGGTGCCCCCTGCCCAGACCTAAACACCATATTATTTCTTTAAAAATAAAACAACATAACTATACTATCCATGCCTTATCCACAGGGGCTTTCTCGGAGGAGGCTATACATTACATAGGAAACATCTGAAGATGGTGACCCTTTATCTCCATTGCCCGCCATAAAACCCTGAACTGTAAGATAATTCACAATGGAAGACAACCCGATCGGAAGATAAATCTGCCCACAAATAGCCCGACCTAATAAAGCAAATGCCCCCGTCGTCACCTGACCTGAATAAAAGTCCCAAATCCTACCCCGCAAGTATATAAAATCCCCAATGTCCATAAGCACCCGACCGTAAGATAAAGGGCCCCATGTTCCGTACAACCCTGACCCTGTATATAAATTCACCAAGTCCTACACACCTGGACTTAATATATAAGCCCCTCCATTCATTAACCATTGGGTTTTCGTCCTCCTTCATTTCATTACCCAATTATCCCTCCTCCGTTCATTACCCATGTTATTCATCCTCCAGTTCATACCATGTTAGTCATTCCCTCCAGTTCATTACCCATGTTAGTCATCCCTCCGCATTAACCCCATGTTATCCCATCCTCTGGTTCATTACCCAGCCAGTGTTAGTCATCCCTCCAGTTCATTCCCGTTGTTAGTCCTCCTCCAGTTCATTACCAGTGTTTAGTCACCCTTCCCAGTTCCTTACCCAGTTGTTGTCAGACCCTCATTTCATTATCCAGGTGTTAGTCATCCTCCATTCATTACCCGTGGTTATTCTCCCTCCATTCTACCTCGGTTTTATCATCCCCCAGTTTCATTACCCGTGTTAGTCATCCCTCCATTTCATTCCCGTGTTATTCATCCCTTCCAGTTCTTACCCGGTGTTATAGTCATCCCTCCGGTTCATACCATTGTTAGTCATCCCTCCGTTCATACCCATGTTTATCTCCTCCGGTTTATTACCCAGTGTTGTCATCCTCCGTTTCATTCCCAGTGGTTAGTCATCCTCCGGTCTTTACCCAGTGTTAGTCATCCCTTCTTTCATTACCCAGTGTTATTCATCCCTCCCAGTCATTACCCAACGTGTTATTCATCCTCCAGTTCATTACCCATTGGTTAGTCATCTCTCCAGTTCCATTACCCGTTGTTAAGCATCCCTCCAGTTTCATTACCACCCGTCAGTTTATCTCCCGCCAGTTCATTACCCCCAGTGTTAGTCATCCATCCATTTCATTACTCATGTTAGTCCATCCATCCATTTCATTACCCAGTGTTAGTCCATCCCCCAGTTCATTACCCAGTGTTAGTCATCTCTCCAGTTCATTACCCCGTGTTGTCATCCCTCCAGTTCATTAACCCCCCGTGTTAGTCATCCCTCCAGTTCATACCCATGTTATCATCCCTCCATTCATTAACCCAGTGTTTTGTCAATCCCTTCAGTTCATTACCCAGTGTTAGAGTCATCCCTCCAGTTCATTCCCGTGTTGTCATCCCTCCAGTTAATTACCCGTTTTAGTCATCCCCCATTTCATTACCCTTTAGTCATTCCCTCCATTCATTACCCAGTGTTAATCATCCCTCCAGTTCATTACCCCAGTGTTAATCATCCCTCCAGTTCATTAACCCCGTGTTTCATCCTCCGGTCATTACCCAGTGTTAGTCATCCCCTCCAGTTTCCTTACCCAATTTAGTCATCTCTCCATTTTCCATTACCCAGTGTTAGTCGTCCTCCAGTTCATTACAACACAGTGTTAGTCATCCCTCCAGTTCATTACCCGTGTTATCTCCTCCAGTTCATTGACCCGGTTAGTAGTCACCCTCAGTTCATCACCCAGTGTTAGTCATCCCTCCAGTTCATTACCGGTGTTATCACCCCTCCAGGTTCATTAACCGTGTTAGTCATCCCTCCAGTTCATCTCCCAGGTTTTAATCATCCCTCCCGTTCATACCCAGTGTTATCATCCCCTACCGAGTTCATTCACCCAGTTTAGTCATCCCTCCGTCATTACCAGTGGTATCATGCCCTCCAGTTCAATACCCAGTGGTTAGTCCATCCCTCCAGTTCATTCCCGTGTTTAGTCATCCCCCCAGTTTCATTACCCAGTGTAATCATCCCTCCAGTTCATTACCCAGTGTTAGTCATCCCCCAGCACATCATCTATCTCTCACAGCCACACACACAACACATAAATCTCCCTATCTCAACAGAACACACACACTACAATCTCTATCTCACATACACACACCCCATACAAATCTCTATCTCACAGACACACACACATACAAGCTCGCTCTCACAGACCCACCACATGGTAAACACTCTGCTATCTCACAGACATACACACAGACACATGTACAATCTCTATGTCACAGACCACACACGCCACATTTACAACTCTCTCTCACAGACACACACACACACATCTCATCTTCTATCACAGACAAACACCACACACACACCATCATCTATCTCACAGACACACGGACACGACCTTACCATCTCTATCTCACAGACACACACACACACACGACAACGAATCTCTATCTCACAGATACACACCCATACAACTCTATCTCAAGAACACACACACATGTACAATCTGCTATCTCACAGACCCCCACACACCAACACACACATACAATTCTCTATCTCACAGATACCTCACACCTACAACTCTATCTCACAGACACACACACACAAATACAACTCTATCTCTGACACACACACGACAGACACATACACATGTACAATCTCTATCTCACAGACACACACACAGACCTACATCTCTATCTCACAGATACACACACATACAATCTCTATCTCACAGACACACACACACATACAATCTATCTCTGACACACATCACAATTCTCTATGCTCACAGAACCCATACACACACAAAAACACTCTCTATCTCTGACCCCACTACAATCTCTAACATCTCACAGACCACCAACACAATCTCTCTCTCACAACCACATAGGTCTGGGTACACATGGAGAGACAATTTGTCCCCAACCGAGCGATCGCCGTACAAATGTCCTCTGTCACAGTCAAATTTGTGTGGCCACGGCCGAATTTGCGAACGATTGACCGTGCGGCTCCATAGAGAACTGCATGATCGATCGTGATTTTCCGACACGTCAATCTGACCGATTGAGTCGGTCACGGCCGCCTGCCCTACACAAGCCAATATTTTCAGGCCGATCGACCGAATGTGCCTGTGAATCGGGTTGATCGCCCTAAAATATTGGCTGGGTATTACCCAGCCATACACATATACCATCGCTATCTCACCATACATCTACAGTCTCTGATCTCACACATACATATACAATCTCTATCTCACAGACACAATATACACTCTATCTTCACACATACATATACAATCGCTATCTCACACATACATATACAATCTCTATCTCACAGACACATATACAATCTCTATCTCACACACACACACCCCACCCCACATACAATCTCTATCCACAAATACATATGCAATCTCTATCTCACAACACATATACAATCTCTATCTCACACATACATATACAATATCTATCTCCACATACCTATACAATCTCTATCTACAGGACACATATCAATCTTTATCTCACAGACCATATACAATCTCTATTTCACACACACACACACACACAATCTCTATCTCACACACACACACACACACAACTCTCTATCTCACACATACATATACATCTCTATCTCACAGACACATCTACAATCTCTATCTTACACATACATATACCGCGCTATCTAACCACACATATAACAACCTTTATCTCAGACACCTATCAATCTCTATTTCGTCTACACAAACACACACACACACCTACCACAAGCTCTATCTCACACACACAATACACAATCCTTTATCTCACAGACACATATACAATCTCTATTTCACCACACACACACCATACAATCTCCTATCTCACAGCAACAACATATACATCTGTATCTCACACACACACCACCACAGATACAATCTCTATCTCACACACATACACATACAATCTCTATCTCACATACACACACATACACCTACATCTTTATTCTCACATACACACCCACACACACAATCTCTATCTCACAGACACACACACACATACATTCTCTATTTTTACAGACACATAAACATATACAATCTCTATCTCACAGACACACAAACATATACAATCTCCATCTCACAGACACACACATACCATCTCCATCTTACAGACACACACATACAATCTCTATCTCACACCCACTATTTTCGGGCCGATCGACCGAATTGCCTTTGAATCGGTTGATGCGCCCTAAAATATTGGCTGGTGGTACCCAGCCATACACAAATACATCTCTATCCACACATACATATACATTATCTATCCTCACAAGACATATACAATCTCTATCTCACAGACACATATAATATGCTCTATCTCACACACACACACTACACACCCAACATCCAATCTCTATCTCTCACATACATATACAATCTCTACCTCACACATACATATACAATCTCTATCTCACAGACACATATACAATCTATCTCACACATACATATACAATCTCTATCTCACACATTACTATACAATCTCTATCACACGACACCTATACAATCTCTATCTCACAGACATATATACAATCTCTCTCACACACACCCACACACACACATACAATCTCTATCTTACACATACATATACCTCTCTAGCTCCAGCACTATACAATCTCTATCTCACACATAACAGATACAATCCTCTATCTCTATCCTCACACTACATATCAATCTCTATCTCACAGACCTATACAATTCTTTTATCTCCAGACACATAACAGCTCTATCTTACACATACTATACAATCTCTATCTCACAGCACATATACAACCTTTATCTCAGACAACATATACATCTCTAGTTCGCACACAAACACACCCCACACCACACACACCTACACAGCTCTATCTCTCACCCCATACACAATCTTTATCTCACAGAACTATAAATCTCTATTTCCACCCACACAACTACAATCTCTATCTCACAGCACACAACAATACAATCGTATCCTCACACACACCCACACACATATACAATCTCTAATCTCACACACATACACCTACACATACACTCCTATCTCACAGACACATCACCTACAATCTCACTCTTTTCTCACACACACACAACACACACACACCGCACACCAATCCTCTATCCACCACACACACACATACATTCTCTATTTTACAGACACACAACATATACAATCTCTATCTCACAGACACACAAACATATACAATCTCCATCTCACAGACACACACTACAATCTCCAGCTTACAACACACTATTTTCGGACCGAGCAACCAAATGTGCCTTGAATCGGTTTGATCGCCCTAACATATTGGCTGTGTGGTACCCAGCCATACACCTACAATCTCTATCTCCACACATCACATTAACAGTCTCTATCTCACACATACATATACAATCTCTATCTCACAGACACATATACAATCTCTATCTCACACACACACACACACTACAATCCTCTATCTCACACATACATATACATCTCTATTCCACACATAATATACAATCTCTACCTCACACATACATATACAATCTCTATCTCACAGACCATATACATCTATCTCACACTACATATAACATTCTATCTCACAGACACCTATACAATCTCTATCTCACATACCATATCCAATCTCTATCTCAACACAACACACACACACTACAAGCTTCTATCAGAAAAGAAGGCACACATACATATACAATCTCTATCTCAACAGACACATATACAATCTCTATCTCACCATCCATATAAATCTCTATCTCACACGACGCTACATAAAACATATACAATCTCTATCTCAAAGACACATAACAATCTTTAATCTCACAGACAATATACAATCTCTATTTCCAGCACACACACACCCCCCCACACACACACACACACAACACACAACACTCCAAACTCTTATCTCACCCACCATATACAATCCTTTATTCTCCAAGAGAACATGCCCCCCCTCTCACAGACACATATACAATTCTCTATTTCATACCACACACATACACTCTGTATTCACAGACACAAAAACATATACAATCTCTACATCTCACACACAGCACACCTACAATCTTTATCTCAAACACACACACACACACATACAATCTCTATCTCCACAGACCCCCACACCTACAATCTCTATTGTCACTGACACACAACATATAACAATCTCTATCTCACTACACCAACAGATACAATCGTATCTCACCCGACACACACATGCAATCTCTATCTCACACACACACACACATACAATCTCTATCTCACAGACACACACATGCAATCCTCTATCTCACACACACACAATACAATCTCTATCTCACAGACACACACATGCAATCTCTCCACACACACACACAC
The DNA here is from genome assembly GCA_019447015.1 of Hymenochirus boettgeri. NCBI lineage: Eukaryota > Metazoa > Chordata > Amphibia > Anura > Pipidae > Hymenochirus > Hymenochirus boettgeri. The sequence continues at coordinate 23,445 of JAACNH010002981.1, forward strand.
ACACATACAATCTCTATCTCACAACACCATAACATATACAATCTCTAATCTCACAGCCAACACATACAATCTCTATCTTCTCTAGACTTACACACACAATCTCTATCTCACATACATATACACACACAATCTCTATCTTACAGCATTCACCACATACCAATCTCTCTCTCATAGACTTACACCACAATCTCTATCTCACAGACATATACACCACAATCTCTATCTCACAGACTATACACACACACTCTCTCTCTCACAGACACATACACCACACAATCTCTATCTTACAGACTCTCACACCACACAATCTCTATCTCCACGACACAACATAGGGTGGGTACATCATGAGGGCCAATTTGTATCCCAATCAGTGATCGTCCGGTCCAAATGTCCATCTGTCACAGCAAATTTGCAACGAATTTGCGAACGATTGGACCGGTGCGTCTCCATATAGAACTGCATTATCTATCGTGATTTTCCCACGTCAAATCCGACGATTGAGGTCGGTCAAGGCCGCCCGCCCCACACAAGCCAATATTGTTTGGGCTGATCGACCGAAATGTGCCGTGAATCGGTTGAGCGCTCCTAAATATTGGCTAGTGTGTAACCCAGCCATACACATATACAATCTCTATCTCAAAGACACATATACAATCTCTATCTCACACATACATATACAATCTCTATCTCACAGACACATATACAATCTCTATCTCACAGACACATATACAATCTCTATCTCACAGACACATATACAATCTCTATCTCACACATACATATACAGTCTCTATCTCACACATACATATACAATCACTATCTCACACATACACATACAATCTCTATCTCACAGACACATATACAATCTCTATCTCACACATACATATACAATCTCTATCTCACAGACACATATACCATCTCTATTCACATACACAGATTACAATCTCTATCTCACAGACACACATACAATCTCTAATCTCACACATACATCTACAGTCTCTATCTCACAGACACAGATACAATCTCTATCTCACAGACACCTATACAATCTCATCTCACAGACACATATACAATCTCTATCTCACATTAACTAAGGACAATCTCTATCTCACCATACATATCCAATCTCTATCTCATCAACCATATACCGTCTCTATCTCACACCTACATATACAATCTCTATCCTCACCCCATACATACACATCCTATACATCTCTTCTCACAGACACATATCCAATCTCTATCTCACAGACAGCAGCATACAATCTCTATCTCACAGACATATATACATCTCTATCTCACACATACATATACAATCTCTATCTCACAGATACATCTACAGTCTCTATCCACAGACACATTACAGCTCTATCTCACAGACACATATACAATCTCTATCTCACAGACACATATACAATCTCTATCTCCCAGACATATATACAATCTCTATCCAACATATATCTACAATCTCTATCTCACAGACACATATACAATCTCTATCTCACAGACACATATACAGTCTCTATCTCACACATACATATACAATCTCTATCTCTCACAGACACATATACAATCTCTATCTCACACATATATATACAAGCTCTATCTCACAATACTATACAATCTCTATCTCACAGACACATATACAATCTCTATCTCACAGACACATATACAACTCTGATCTCACACACACGACAGACCAACAACACATACAATCTCTAGCTCACACCTCACATATCCCATCTCTATCTCAAGACCACATATACAATCTCTATCTCACACATACATACACATACATATACAGTCTCTATCCTCACACATACATATACAATCTCTATCTCACAGACACATATACAATCTATCTCACACATACATATACAATCGCTATCTCACACATACATATACAATCTCTATCTCACAGTCCATATACAATCTCTATCTCCAGACACATATCAATCTCTATCTCACACCACAACACATACCACAGCCACACACATACAAGCTCTATCTCAACACTACATATACAATCTCTATCTCACACACACACACATACACACACACACATACAATCTCTTCCACACTCATATACATCGCGATCTCACACACACAACACAGCACATACACACACACACATACCATCTCTATCTCTCACACACACACACATACACACACACATTACAATCTCTATCTCACAAACACATTAACAATCTCTATCTCAACACATATCATCTCTATCTCACACATACATATACAATCTCTATCTCACAGACACTATAACCATCTCTATCCTCACAACACACACACACACACACATATACAATCTCTATCTCACACATACATATACAATCTCTATCTCACCTACACAGATACTATCTTTATCTCACAACAACATATACAATCTCTATTTCACACACACACACACAAATACGATCTATATCTCACACATACATATACAATCTCTATCTCCACTACATATACAATCCAACTCTATCTCACAGACACTATACAATCTTTTATCTCACAGACACATATACAATCTCTATCTCACAGACACATAACTATATTTTATCTCACAGATACATATACAAATCTCTATTTCACCACCACACAACACACACACACAATACAATTCTCGATCTCACACACACAATAACAATCCTATCTCACACATACATAATACCATCTCTATTTCACACCTACATATACAATCTCTATCTCCACATACACGACACATACATATCAATCTCTATCTATTCAACACATACATATACAATCTCTACTACAGAACATATACAATCTCTATCTCACACATAAATATAAAATCTCTATCTCACCCATACATCTACCATCGTCTATCTCACAGACACCGATACAATCTTTATCTCACAGACACATATACAATCTTCTATTTAACACAACACACACATACAATCTCTATCTCACAACACACAAACATATACAATCTCTATCTCACACACATAATACAATCTCTATCTCACCGACACATTACAATCTCTATCTCACACATAATATACAATCTCTATCTCACACATAATATACATCTCTATCTCACAGACACATATACAATCTTTATCTCACAGACACATATACAGCTCTATTTAAAACACACACACACATACAATTCTATCTCACACACATACATATCAATCTCTATCTCACAGATACATATACAATCTCTATCTCACACATACATATACAATCTCCTATCCTCACAGACACATATCCAATCTTTATCTCACGACACATATACAATTCTCTAATTTCAACACACACACACACACATACAATCTCTATCTCACAGACACACAAACATATACAATCTCTATCTCACACACACACACATATACAATCTCTATTTCACACACACACACATACACATACAATCTCTATCTCACACACACATACACATACAATCTTTAACTCACACACACACACATACAATCTCTATCTCACAGACACACATACAATCTCTATTGTCGACCACACAAACATAATACAATCTCTATCTCACACCACAGACACACAAACATATAAATCTCTATCTCACAGACAACACATACAATATCTATCTCACACACACACACATACAATCTCTACCTCAACAGATCACACAAACATATACACACAATCTCTATCTCACAGACACACACATACAATCTCTATCTCACAGACACACACACAATCTCTATCTCACATACACATACACACACAATCTCTATCTCACAGACCACACACACACATGCAATCTTTATCTCACAGACACACACACATACAATCTCTATCTCACAGACACACACACATGCAATCTTTATCTCACAGACACACACACACATCCCATCTTCCGAGCTCACGACCCAACACACACACACAATCTCTATCTCACGACACACACACATACAATTTCTATCTCTCACACACACACACACACACACACACACACACACACACCCACACACCAGACAATCGCTATCTCACAGACACTCCACACACAATCTCTATCTCACAGACACCCACCCATGCAATCTTTTATCTCACAACCCACCACACACACATACAATCTCTATCTCACAACACACAGCACACACATGCAATCTTTTATCTCACCGACACACACACACACACACTCTCTATTCACGACACACAACACACCACCCACACAATCTCTATCTACAGACACACACACACACATTACCATCTCTATCTCTTTCACAACACACACCACACACACCATACAAATCTCTATCTCACAGACACACATACACTCTCTATCTCCAGACACACCACTCCAATCTCTATCTCACGACACACACCCACCTATCTCTATCTCCAACAGACCACACACACACAATCTCTATCTCACAAGACACACACCATACAATCTTTATCTCTGACAATCTCTGACACAGACCACATAATCTCTATCTCACAGACACACACACACACACACATACAATCTCTGATTGGACCCTTTAAAAATGTTGTGATATGATAGATCTGTATTTATAAGTTGTATCCAGTGTTTATATCCTCGATGGGTCCGTGACATCCAAGTGATTCCATTTTATTTCTGAGAATAAAATAGCATCTCGCGGTCCCATGTTCATATTGTTAGGACCAGTCCCCACACCCATCAAGTAGCCCAAATCTACGTTCCTCTGCTTTATACGAGGAATAGATAAGTTTGTTGGAAGGGATATGTAAAGTATTTCATTCCATTAGGTACAGTCCTGGGCCCCTGCCTGTAAGGTGCCAGATAAGATATACTCCCGTCTGCTTGATAAGGGAGGCAGATAATAAGTTTGTTTTGAGAGATATGTAAGTATTTTCATTCCATTAGGTAAAGTCACTGGGCAACTGCCATGTAAGGGTGCCAGATAGATATACGTCCCCTTGCTTTATAAGGGAGGCAGATAGATAAGTTGTTTGAGAGATATGTAAGTATTCATTCCAGTATGTACAGTCACTGGGCCACTACCATGTAAGGTGCCAGATAGATATACGTCCCTCTGCTTTATAAGGGAGGCAATTAGATAAGTTGTTTGAGAGTATGTAGTATTTCATTCCATTAGGTAACAGTTCACTGGCACTGCCATGTAGGTGCCAAATCGATATACATCCCTCTGCTTTATAAGGGAGGCAGATAGATAAGTTGTTTTGAGAGATATGTAAGTAGTTCAATTCCATAGGTAAACAGTCACTGGGGCACGCCATGTAAGGTGCCAGATGATATACATCCCTCTGCTTTATAAGGGAGGCAGATAGATAAGTTGTTCGAGATATATGTAAGTATTTCATTCCAGTATGTTAACAGTCACTGGGCACTGTCCATGAAGGTACCCGATAATATAACATCCCTCTGCTTTAATAAGGGAGGCAGTAGATAAGTTGTTTGAGAGATATGTTAAGTAATTTCATTCCTCAGTTAGGTTACCAGTCACTGGCACTACCAATGAAGGGGCCAGAAATAGATCTACCTCCCGTCTGCTTTATAAGGGAGGCAGAAGAAAGTTTTGTTTAGAGATATGTAAGTATTCATTCCAGTAGGTAACCGTCACTGGTAACTGCCATGTAAGGTGGCCAGATAGATATAACGTCCCTAAATTTTTATAACGTAGAGGCAGATATATAAGTTTGTTTAGAGATAATGTAGTATTTCATTCCAGTAGGTAACTTCCCTGGGACTGCCATTAAGGTGCCAGATAGATATCACTGTCCCTCTGTCCCTCTGCTTTTATAAGGAGGCTATAGATAAGTTGTTTGAGAGACTGTAAGTATTTCATTCCAGTAGGTACAGTCCCACGGGCACTACCATTAGTTGCCACGAATAGATATACCATCCCTCTGCTTTATAAGGGAGGCAGATAGCTATTTGTTTGAAAGATATGTACGTATTTCATTCCGTAGGTAACAGTCCACTGCCTTACCATGTGGTGCCAGATAGATATACATCCATCTGCTTAATAAGAGAGGCAGATCGCTAATTTTGTTTTGAAGAGATATGATGTATTTCATTTCCAGTAGGTACCATTCACTGGGCACTGCCATGTAAGGTGCCAATAGATAACGTCCCGCTGCTTTATAAGGGAGGCAGATAGATAAGTTGTTTGAGAGATATGCATTATTTTTTAGTCCGTAGGTAACAGTCACTGGGTACTGCAGGTAAGGTGCCAGATAGATATAACAATACCCTCTGCTTTATAAGGGAGGCAATATCATAAGTTTGTTATTGAGAGATATGTAGTATTTCCTTCCAGTAGGTACATTCACTGGGCACTGCCATGTAAGTGCCAGATAGATATAACATTCCTCTCTGCTTGATAGGGCGGCAGATAGATAGTTTTTTTTTGTTTGAGAATAATGTAAGTATTTCCTATCCAGTAGGTAACAGGCACTGGGCACTGCCATGTAAGGTCCAGATAGATATACGTCCCTCCTGTCTTTATAAGGGAAGGCAGATATTAAGTTGTTTGAGAGATATGAAATATTTCATTCCAGTAGGTAACAGTCAACTGGGCACTGCCATTAGGTGCCAATAGATATACATCCCTCTGCTTTATAAGGGAGGCATGATAGTAAATTTTGTTGGAATATATGTAAGGGCCAGGCAATCCAAATGAAACTAACGGAAATTCAATAAAATTTATTCTTATTGTTAAAATTGTGCTATTTTGCCCCAACCCAATCAGATCTTATTTAACATTTGAAAGCTAACACTGTTGGTGGTGCAAAATTCTGCACCATTTTTTAAACAATAATAACTTTTATTGAATACCCTGGCAAAAAGTTGAAGGATCCACACTATATGTGCAGTTTAAAATTTAATGTAAAAAACAATGGATACGCATTGTCGGGGGTCACTATGCCCCTTCCACGGGTATACCAGTGTAAACTCCAGCAACATTTTCCAGACTTATTGGCCAATATCTTTAGCGTACTGCACCTTTAATGGTATCGTGGTAAGAATCATATATACATCATAGTTATGTAAAATCTACGATAAAACATAACTCTAATCACCCAGGTTCCGTAGTCAAGTCGAATCATGGCTGTGGGAACTCTCACTTCCATCCAGTCCATCCTCGGTCTGATGTTTACCTAGGGTCTGGTTCTGGAAAGAAGGATATCCAGTTCTTATGTGGCTATTATAAGTTCTGAAAATATTCACTGTGAGCAACATTTCATTCCCCAATGGAGATGCAGCTTCAGTGGGTACAATGTCTCTTTCCCTGGAGAGTTTCCTTTCCCCATTATTGAGGATCCTGACTATGTAGACGATTGGATAACTTTTTATATCAAAACTGGAAATGGATCAGCTGTTGGTCTAGTTAGGAAGTTTGTGTAACCTTCCATAGAACCCTGATTGGTTTCCATGAAATATCACACTATATTGTATTTAATTTACGTCTACAGACTACTGATCTGTTACAGAATAATACAATTTTGTAACATGAAGTTAGATGGATTTACTTGTATTTTCTATAGTTAATAAAGATATTTCTTTCCCTGGTCCAATGCTTTGGCTTGTTCATTACTTGTAACCAGACCGTCACAATCTGGAATTGAAAGTCATTGAATGAAAGAGACAGTCCAGATACAAGACAATGGGGTTCCTAGTTTAACCCTTACTGTAGCACACCGGGGGTTGTGCCACACCCTGTCCTTTGGGATGGACAGTATTTGGTTTCTATATTCTCTATCTCTAGCCTTTTGTCTGTGAAGGGAACGTAACCACCCTGCTGTGGTGCTCCAGACAAATCCATTCCTTGTATGTAAATGAGTTTCTTTTGTGAAAATTCCCAAACCTTTCCTGACGGGGGGATGTATTGGGATTCAGTAAATATCCAATATGATTTTAAAACAAAATATATAATTATTATAGGGCGGTTACAATCTTCATCCAATCCAATCCTCTCATGTTAGTGAATGAAAGGCCTAATGTATAAATAGAAAGACAGGAGACCCTTCAAGATCTCTAATGTTGAGAAATCCTGGACGTAGCAGACTCAACAAGAGTAATTCCCCACGATATAACAGGGTAACTATGTTTGATGGCCTTATAATATTTTAGGTTTAAACATTTTCAGGATTAGTTGTAATGAATTGTTTGTTGTTTTCCTTAAATAAAATATCAATAGTGAATGTAATTTGTTTTATTTATACTCTCTAGTATATTACCCCATACATTCTGTTTATTTAGTTCAGTTTATTACAATAGAAATCCTCATTCTAGGTGGGAATATTTCTATTCTGAGCCGTGTTTTATATATTAACAGACCTACAATTTAACATAGTAAAGGGGCAATGTGATTTTGAACATAGTTTTTATCCTTTATGAAGGTCGAGTCCCTACTATAAACTTCCATCTACCTGCTATCCCTCGCTATGTCAGTAAAACCAGCATTAACCTTAGTAATACATGTTATCGTGGGGGCCTGACCCATGATGAATGATTTGTATGGGTGGCTATGCCCCATTTCAATAACTATCGGCAACGTATAGCGCTCGATTGGGCATTACTGATTTCATGGAAGGTTTACAATGATGCCTGATTGAATGGCTGTTTGGCATTTAGAGTCCATACACGTTACCAATAGTCACCGAATGGCCGTTCATACTGAAACATTGTCACTGTCATCCCCGTGAACGCATTGTGGTACGGAACTTATCTGCATTGAATTACTGATCAGAAACTGAAGGGGTGGGAGGAATGTCAGATTCCTTGTAAAAGCTGCTTCTCCCCCTCGCTGGGCAGTGTACTTGGGAGTTCACAGGTTGTACATATAATATCCTGGGTACCATCTCCTATATAGCCACCCTGTTACATATCATATCCTGGGTATTATCTCCTATATAGCCACCCTGTTACATATAATATCCTGGGTATTATCTCCTATATAGCCACCCTGTTACATATAATATCCTGGGTATTATCTCCTATATAGCCACCCTGTTACATATAATATCCTGGGTATTATCTCCTATATAGCCACCCTGTTACATATAATATCCTGGATCTTATCTCCTATTGTAAATAGTTTTGTTAAAGGGCAAGTCCACTACAAAACCATATTTTTTCATGTTATTGGCCATTACTCGAGCTTTAAATCAAGCCAAACCCCATTAAAGCTTGTGCAGCCAATTTTAAGATAAATACATTTTAACAAGATATTTTTTCAGACCAGGAGCATCTCACTGTAATCCAAGCTCTGTGATGTCACGTCATGCTGTGCCTTTACCGAGCCTTCATCCTCCCTTAGCTCACCCCCCTCCCACCATCCGGATCCATCCTCCCTCCCCCCGTAACCTGCCATAAAACCCTTTTACTATATCACAGATGCCCCCTGCCCAGACCTAAATGAAGGCTCGGTAAAGGCACAGCATGACGTGACGTCACAGAGCTTGGATTACAGTGAGATGCTCCTG
>JAACNH010002982.1:0-32883 GCA_019447015.1 Hymenochirus boettgeri
TCTTCCCCACTACTGCCCCACTATGTAGTGTGTAAAAATCTTACCTTACCCTCTGCTCCAATGGTTCTCCTGTAAATCCCTCCAAAGTCTCAAAAATTACCACAGGAGCCTTGCAGGGAGGGAAATTGTTTCCGCCTCTGAGGTTTCCCTCAGAGGTTTATGGATTGTCAGTGCAGCCATCCCCCTCTCCCTCCCTCCCTGTCTCATAAATTCCCCTCTGCCCTAGCATGAAACCCCTTTTCTGTAGTGTAGGGCTCCCTCCCCCAACCCCAACCGCATATTATCTTGTGCAGAAATCCTCGGATCTGTACTTACGTTACCTGTACCCTCTGCGGTCTCCACTGCCAGCAGTGGCTGCCTCTCAGTTTCATGCAAGCAGAGGGCCGTGACAGATCGCTGGTGCAAAGAGGTAATGTATGTTAATGATTTGGGGTCCACGTCCCTCACCCCAATTCATGTCCCTGTGTACTGATAGTATTGATTTCCACTTGTGAGCCAGAGTTAAAACACGTGGTGGGTTTGAACTGGGGGATGGTCACCTCCTCCGACACCGCAGAGTTTGCTTGAGGGGATGAGCGAGCTGCCATGCTGTTGCAGGCTTTCCATGCCTGACCACTTGATCCACAGCATAACCTTGTCCGGGATTGGCTCCATTTCAGCAGCACAGCGATGCAGAGACCTGTTTCCCCTGTCGGCTCCAGCGGAAATCTTTTTGCCACTTTTAACCCTTTGCGGCGGCGCCTCAGTGTGGGTTTTGCCGGTTGGCCCTGGGCCAGGTAAGTGTGTGGCATCATCGGGGATGGGGCGGAGTTAAGGTGTGGAGGGAGGGCATTCCTGGGGCATTGTGGACAACTAGTAAAATGAAACTTTTATTTGTAACCTTCAAATGAAACCTTTAGATTTGATACATTTTACCTTAATCAGTTGAGCCAATTAGTAAAATGGTAAAAAGGTTAAAAAGACAGATAGAGGAAAAAAGATACACAGTGAAGCAGGGGAAGCCTATGTGGCAAATCTAAAGGTTCATTTGAAGGCTACTAATAAATGTATCATTTACTAGTTTACAGAACTTTTGACCAAATGCCAAAAAAATGGACCGAATGTACAAAATGCACACAATTACAGATTTTTTTGTTGTTGTTTTTAATATGTTTGTAACCACCAATTGTTGTAATCGACTAAATATAGTTTTCTACCTAAATCTTTTTTGTTTACTAAATTTATGTTTTGTTACCACGAATTATTTGGTCGACTAAATTCCGTTCCGTCACCAAAGGTTGTTGGTTTTGTTGACAAATGTATGTTTTCCGTACGTAGAATTTCTTCGGTCCACTAAATAATATTGTCACCAAGGTGTATTTTTTTTGTTGACTAAATGTTTGTTTGTTGAGTTGACTGAATATAGTTTTGTCAAAAAAATATGGTTTTTATTTATGTTTATAAAACTTAGTTTGATATAAATGTATATTTTTAGGATTTTTATGGCTGGCCGGCATGTATATTAATTAAGTTATAGGTACATTATATATACTGTACAGGTTGCCCATTCTTTTCGGTATTTTTAGTTCCCTAGATTGCTTGTCTCTCTGGGATTTTTCTGAGAGGGGGAATCTCAGGGGCTCTGTATTCAGGTTCGAGATATACACTCTTTTTTTGTAGTTGGCAATCTTGAGTGTTAAGTTGTAAGCTCCCTGTAAATCGAATTTGGTGAATATTTCAATCAGATAGTATTTGAATTTCGAATTTGGTATGTCCATCCCCCCAAAATTAGAATTTAGCTTTGTTGCGCCCCCGAAACCTCAACCTTGCAAGGTTCACAATTTGAAATGTGCTCCTAAATCTACTTACCAGCCCGGCTGCCTTCTGCCGGGCTCCATGACTTTTCAGTGAACAGAAGCTGCAGAAGGGGCTGACGGCAACGCATCTGTGATTGGCAGAGACACGATGTGAATGGAAAAGGCACAGAAGTCAGGCAGAAGGAAGCCAAGAGAACCAGGGCGGGTAACAGATTTACAAAGTACATTTCAGAATTGTGCACCTCGCGATGGTCGAGGTTTTGGGGGGCAATGAGGCTAAATTCAAAAGTTGTTGGGGGGTGGACATACCCTTTAAGAAAACAGAGGTATAGGGGATTTTAATGGTGATTTGTTAATGCTCAGAGTCAATGCATGGACAAACCTCATAGTCGATTATCCAAAATACACTCCTTCATAGATTGAGTCTCACAGGAGAAAGAGGATAGGTGCGGCCTTGGGAGGCATAGTTCCATAGGACGGTATAATGATTATGAGGGGGATAGGGTTTCTGCAGACCTTTTACAGAAAACAATGTTTAGGAATTAACAGGAATAGAGGAAGTATAAGTAGAGAAAACAATTGTTTTGGACAAAGTTACTCTATTGATACTGGACCAGTTGATACCGGGGTTGTGGTAGACAGAGACATTTGAGTCCTAAAAACTATAGGAGTGGAAGAAAGTCAAACATGAAAAGGTTATCTCCTCTTTGTGAGAGAACCAACCATGAGAAGAACTTTGTCTGAGGACTTGGAAATTAATTAGAAGATAGTGGGCATCATCTATGGAGAACACCATAGGGGAAGTGATCAAGGGGAGAGAGAGGAAAAACACAATTGCTTACCAAAGGTAGAGTCCAGAAAATGACCAGCAGCCGGAAGTAAGGAAGGATAGAAAGGTCAAAGGTTGAAGTTTGAGCTGAAGAACAGGAGAAGGAAGCAAGATGAGTCTTGCAGGGAGGATAGATTGATAGATGAGAGATTTGCCCAGATGAGTCACTCCTATCTTATCTAGGCACTAGTGTTTACCTGTTTTAAAGGGCAATCAATGTTTGGCAAAATGAGATCTGCCCCCAACATATAGACACACACATGCAGACACCCAAGTAACTTCTTCCTCAGAGAGATTTGCTTTTCCAATCTGCATGGTTCCTCAGGAGTAACTGAAGGAAGGGTCAGAAGATTGAAGAGGAGAGATGTTATATTGGGTTGCCATGGGTAGAACTTAATAGCATATTTGCTGGCATTGCAAATACCCTGATGTAACTGTATAAGGCAGGAGGAGCAGCAGAGTAGTAATACCTGGAGAATAAAACACCACCTTGAAGGCTTCAGGAACACCATGGAGTCATTTATTAAAGGAGAGTTATTTCCTTCAAGTACGGATTAGTATTCCATTTGACATGTTCGGAAAACAAATGAGAGGTTGCAAACTCAAATTGGATTTGACAATTGGTTAAAGGGCATGTCCAACCTAGTTACATCTTTTTAACCTATGTAGTTCAGGCCCACAAACCCCACTTACGTGTTTACTTTTAACATAAAAAAATAATCTCAGGCCAATATTCAAAACTCCAATCCCCACCGTGGCTCTTTCTTGTTATGGTTGTCAGTCATGGCAATGGCTGATGCCTGCTACAGAATGAGCCTCCTCTGCTGTGCGTGTTTGTAACCAGCCCTCAACGCAGAGCAGCAGGTGAGTATTGCTCCTCACACACACACGTCTAAAAGGTTCTGGTTCAAAACACCAGACTTACTTATAAAACAGTACAAAATTCAACTGTATAAGTTTACTGCAGTTGTAATTTTTGTTTCAATTATCCTTTCCACCCCAACGCTATGTTAAATTGCTAAAAAGAATAAGAACTCTACTTACAGCCCCTCGCTTGCAGCCTCTGTTCGGCCCCCTGTGTCCCAGGACTAGCAAACAGAGGCGGACCGGCAGCTGCGATGTGATGTGCAGTTGCATGCCGCGGGGAGCAAAAGGCTGTAAAGTAGTTCAATTGTTTTTTTTTTTAGAAATGTAACATAGTGGTTGGGGGTGGGAAGGGATGCCCTACATTATAAAAAAACTTTTACGCTAGGTGAGGAGCACCCAGGGAAGGATCTGGAGGTAAGTGCTCCCTGCACATGCCACTGTCCTCTCAGAGGACAAGGAGGAGGTAGAACCCTTTCCCAAAGGAAGACAGATCCCAATCTTCAGTTCCGGGACTTTGGTCAAGGCATTGCAGGAGAAACATAAGGAGCAGAGAGTAAGGTAAGGATTTTTGTTAAACTACACAGTAGGCCAGTAGTGGGTTAATATAGTTTTGGGGTGGTGACATGCCCTTTAAAGGACAATGTGTGGTTTGTTCCACCCCCTTGTGGGCCCAGGGCCTAACCAATGAGAAGACACATTCAGCCAGAAGTGCTTTTTCCCATAGGATATACTGAGGTGGGGTGGAGCTTAGACAATACAGCTGTCCTTTAATTGATTACTAATCTCTAGTTGATAATCTGTGTCTAATTAGATAAACCACAGGGACATATTTATAATGCAGCAAATTAACCTACCAAAGTTTTCCATCCTATGTGAAGATTATTTTGTTTATCTTATAAAGAGGGGAGTATCACTGTACTGCCTAACAAAGTGTTTTTTCACTTTGGAGTTGATTTTTCTTAAGATTGTTCAGTAAATTTGATTCTTAAAGCGATCACTTTTATAACTGATTCCTTATAATGCGTTGGATCAACCAAAAGTGACCGATATCAAGTGTAAAATCGATCAAATTTTGATGGGGCCGACAAAACGGCCAGTGTATGGGCACTTTATCGACCGAATCGGTCATTGTTTGGCAATCTTTGCCCGGGGGGACCACCAAACGAGCGGCTGTTTCGGCCGATAAAGTGACCATACACTGGCCGATTATCATCCGAAAAGGTCGTTTGTACACATCGTGCGGCGTGGGGCGGGACCCGTAATTGCCGTGTGTACGAACCGTAACAGTTTATTTAGTTGACAAACTTTGAAGGATCTACCTATCCTCATTTTCCCAAGTTTAATGTTTTTCGTGTTTTTAATGAATAGACAGTTTTGTTGAGTATAGTAACAGTATAATTGTTATATTATAATATATATATTGTATTATAGTAACAGTATAGTAACAGTATAATGTAATAATATATATATAATTGTATATAGTAACAGTATAGTAACAGTATAATTGTGATACATATAATATATATATTGTATATAGTAACAATAGTTAGACAGTATAATGTAATATATATAATATATATTGATATAGTAACAGTATAGTAACAGTAAATGTGATAATATATTAATAATATTATGTATATAGTAACAGTATAGGAACAGTATAATTGTATATATAATATATATATTGTAGTATTAGTAACAGTATAGTAACAGTATAACTGTAATATATATATAATATATATTGTATATAGTAACAGTATAGTAACAGTATAATTGTAATATATATAATATATATATTGTATTAGTAACAGTATAGTAAAAGTATTGTAATATATATAATATATATTGTATTTAGTAACAGTATAGTAACAGTATAATTGTAATATATATAATATATATTGTGATATAGTAACGTATAGTAACGAGTAATTGTAATATATAATATATATATTGTATATAGTAACAGTATAGTAACAGTATAATGAATATATATAATTATATATTGTATATAGTAACAGTATAGTAACAGATAATGTAATATATATAATATATATATTGTATAAGTAACAGTATAGTAACAGTATAATTGTAATATATATGTATATAGTAACAGTATAGTAACAGTATAATTGTAATAATATAATATATATTGTATATAGTAACAGTAAATTGTATTGTATGTGGGAAATGGAGGTGGGTGTGTGGGTAGTGAGTGGGCTATTAATTATGATTTGCTATGGTCAGGATGTAAACAGGCTTGTTTTTGGGGCCAAAATCAAAAAGACAGACTGTGGTAGGCCTGCAGGTGCAGGATTGGTGCCTAGTCCTGGGTCTTGGCAGGGAAAGGAAAGCACACTATTTTGGAGTGAGACCCCTGCCTATGGTGTGATTATGTGCTAATGTGGAACGCCCCCCACCACACGTTTTATTAAAAAGCTAATCGCTCTAATCTTAGTAAAGGTGCACCCAATCATCATTGTTAACGGATAAAAAACGCACCGTGCGCACATTTCCAGAAACTGACATTTTAATGGACGGCAAAAAAAAAGACCAAAAAAATGTCCGTTGTGGTCCGTGTCCAATGTGAACGATCCTTAATACCTTGTACAATTGCAGGACAGCCATATACTATAAGGGTGAGGCACACCAGTGCATTTTTTCGTTTACTCCCGCGTTTTGCGCCGCGATTTTTTGTAAAATGGAATCCCGGGAATGCAAAAATTCCCGGCTTTCCGATGCTCATGAGATTGCGCGTCCATTCGCGTTTGGTAACGCATGCTTTCACCATTTTTGTGGGTGTTAACGCATGCGCTTTCTAATGCAAAATGGCAAAAACCATGCACAAACGCAAAACGCACAAGAATCGAGCACAAAATTGTGTGAGATAATGCTCGCGATTTTGTGTGTGATTCCCGTGCGTTGCAGTGTGGCCTCAGCCTAACTATTTATGCACATAATACAAA
Source organism: Hymenochirus boettgeri (assembly GCA_019447015.1). NCBI lineage: Eukaryota > Metazoa > Chordata > Amphibia > Anura > Pipidae > Hymenochirus > Hymenochirus boettgeri. The sequence goes on from JAACNH010002982.1 coordinate 6,456, forward strand.
TCAAACACAATTATATGATCCATAGTGTAAGAAGTGGTGAGAGAGGCCATTATTAGAGCAGGAAACTTCAATATACCTCTGGGTCCTATGGGATGAATCAACTTTGCAGAAACTAAAAAAATAATTACTAAAAAAACCTACACAAATTATGTGACTACTTGGATGGTAGGGGTATGATTAATTAATGGCAACATTTTTTTTATTGCAAAGAAACATATATATACCCCCCCTCCCACACAATTGTCATACCCATCTGGGGACCTAAAGCTGGGTACACACAGAACGATAAAGCCCCGATATCGTCGGTATCGGGGATTTATCTTGTTGTGTACCTTTGTTTCCCAAATGAGCGCACGGCCGCCGACGTCGGGTCGGACGACAACGCTCGTTCGGGAAGGACCGAAAATTTCATCGCCCAGCGCTAGACCCCCTAAGAGAAGTCTAGCGCGGCCGACGGAAAACGCACAGCCGAGCGTTCTCATAAATGTTTATATGATGTATAGAAAGAACGCTCAGGATGTGTGTATGCAGATCTTATAAAGATCTGTCTGTCATCTTTAATGATCTGTACTGTGTGTACCCAGCTTTAAGGGAAATCAGGGTATGATTGAACCCTGTCCCTGGTCAGATCATATTTGGTAAAATAACATAAAATATGTTTCCAAGGGTTAAAAAAAACATTATTTGTTGACTAAAGGAATTGTCTTATCTGATAGAGGAATAACAAATCAACGCTAAATAACTGAAAATGATTTGAGTATGGGCAGCACACAAAGCCACATTAGGGAATCTATCCAGCAAGCTACAAAACATAAGAGACAAATGAAAAGGAATTCTATTTTTCTACTAGAAAAAACACATATTTGAATAGGGTTCAAACAATATTTGAATTAGAAGAAAATTACGCAACCCGCCCCCAAATATACAACACAGCAATTGCTTTGTAAATCAAAAGAAGTATTACAAAATCTACCGCATATATACTTGAATATAAGTCGACCCAAGGACAAGTACTTATTTTTACCTGAAAAATTAGTAAAATCTGATTGATTTGAGCTTTAGTTGCCTTTAGTGGACAGCAGAATTCCATACAGAGTTCCATACAGTTATAGCCATACTGGATTTGGATATTACGTATGAGATACTGTATGGGAATTCTGTTTGTCCATTTAAAGGGCAACTAAAGCCTCAAAACAATACAGAATCAGAAGGCAATCTTTAACAATAGATAGGTGCCATCCTCTGAATCTGTATTTTTAAGGCATTAGTTACCCTTTAATGGAGAGGAATAATTATACTCGAGTATATATGGGAGTCATCCGACTGGGATCTCTCATTCAGACTGATTTGTGCAAGAATCTGTTGGCAATAAATACCCTGGAATGTCCCAATCCGCATTATATAGCAAGGTTTAGGGATCTCCTTAAAGGGGAAGTTCAGTGCAAATACATATGCTTTTAAGAAAAAAGAGCAGTAATTTTCCACCCACAATGAAGGTAATCTGCCCTTCCGCATTTTGTTGTGTATAAATAACTGCAAATGAATACTGACTTCCTGTTTGCAGGACCCCTAATAGAGACTGTTATGGTCTTGTCCTTGACCCAGCGTCTGGGTTGATTCAATTGCTCAGTAGAGATCTGAGCTAGAGATGGACTAGAACTCAACTCGACACGAGTTGAGCTGAACTATTCGAATTCGAACGAATTCGGACTTCTCAAAACTATCCCGGACCGGATTTTTGATATTTTCGGACTTTCGATAAAATATGAATGTTCGACCATTCGAATGTGCGAGTAAAATGCCTATATACCTATATGCGCAATCAATCCACGAGAAAGGGTCCATTAAAACCTATAATATAACAACAGGGTAGTGTCCTGCACCTCTCTAGGCTGCTGGATCCTGCTGTGCACGTCCCAAGCACTTAAACTAGGTAAATCAAAAAATGGTATACAGTGCTTCCAGACTAAAGAAGACTCCAATGGATATCTTTGATGCTTTATTGACAACATGTTTCGGACAAGTGTCCTTTATCAAGTTTATCAAGTTTATCAAGTTTCGGATAAAGGACACCTTGTCCAAAACATGTCGTGTCAATAAAAGCATCAAAGATATCCATTGGATCTTCTTTAGTCTGGAAGCACCTGTATACCAATTTTTGATTTACTCCATTAAAGCCTAACGCGAGCATCGAATCCGCAAGTAAAATGTCCATGGTATCTAGGCGCAAACTCGATCTATGTGTAAGTGTCCATTAAAACCTATACGCGAGCATCGATCCGCAAGTAAAAGTCATGGTATCTAGGCGCAAACATCGAATCATGTGTAAAGTGTCCATTAAAGCCTATACGCGAGCATCAATCCACGAGTAAAGTGTCCATTAAAGCCTATACGCGAGCATCGAATCCGCGAGTAAAATATCCAGGTATCTAGGTCGAACACGAATCTACGAGTAAAGTGTCCATTAAAACCTGTACGTGAGTATCGAATCCGTGTGAGTAAAATGTCCATGGGATCTAGGCACGAACATCGAATCTACGAGTAAAGTGTCCATTAAACCGTGCGTATCGAATCCGTGAGTAAAATGTCCATGGATCTAGGCGCGAACATCGAACTATGAGAAAGTGTCCATTAAGTCTATAACGCGAGATCGAATCCGCAAGTAAAATGTCCATGGTATCTAGGCAGGACACGATCTGCGAGTAAAGTGTCCATTAAAACTATCGTGAGCATCGAATCCGCGAGTAAAAAGTACATGGTACCTAGGCGCGAACATCGAATCTGCGAGTAAAGTGTCCATTAAAACCTATACGCGAGCATCGAATCCGCGAGTAAAATGTACATGGTACCTAGGCGCGAACATCGATCTGCGAGTAAAGTGTCCATTAAAACCTATACGCGAGCATCGAATCCGCGAGTAAATGTACATGGTACCTAGGCCGCGAACATCGAATCTGCGAGGAAGTGTTCCATTAAAACCTATACGCGAGCATGGATCCGTGAGTAAAATGTCCATGGTATTAGGCGCGAACATCGAATCTGCGAGTAAAGTGTCCATTAAAACCTATACGCGGCATGGAATCCGTGAGTAAAATGTACATGGTATCTAGGCGCGAACGAGCTCAAAAATAGCGTCGAGTGAGAGTAAAATTGATTTTTCGATATTCAAACATGTTCTCCAGACCATTTCCCAGGTCCCACAGCCATTTACATTAAGTTACCATGATATTTTAATTGTATTTCATTCGAACTTTTCAAACTATTTGACTCCCATTGACTTTTAAGGGTCCGTTTTTGAACTTTCAAACTTTGAACTTTCCACATAGTTCGAAAGTTCGAAAATGGACCGAACTTTAGAAAGTTCGGCCATCTCAATTGAACATCTTTGACCATCCAACAGCAATCAGTTAGAAATTACTGTAGGAACATTCCAAGGAAGTGGTGCATTCTGGGAAGAAGAAGGACCATCACAGGAACCTAAATGTAGTCACTAATGTCAACAGCAAGGAACAGCAAAGGGTATGAAATCAACTGATTTTTCACACGGGAGAGAATATGTAGAATAAATAGGTTTGTATATACAACCAAGAATTTTTAAAATATTGATATTTCCACTAAACTTTCCCTTTAATACAAGGTGTTGATTGCATTTGATGATAAGAGATATTGGAAACTGCCAAGGGTAAGCATTGAAACAGCATGGCAGATAATTGTTGTCAGAACCCCCTGGAGTCCTGACTGAGGAATTTGCTCTTAATGACACAGCTAAAAAAAAGCAAATTGCTCGGGACATGACTCAGCTGTGTACCTGCATCTTAAGGTATAAAAGGACATTTGTTTAATGATTGTAATTCTTACATCGAGGCAAAGGAACAGACTGGTTCAAGGAGTATCAAGGCCATTTATGTCAAATTATAGATTATGGGGTCTAAATTATTAGATTATTTCCTCTTTATAGGTGAAAGTATTGATTCTAATATAATATATGGAACCAAAAAAAACTTTATTTACATAAATAAACTGATAAATTGCTGTTCTGCAGGTGCTCCTGGTTGGCCTATAGTGTCATTGTCACCAAACTGGACACAGTTTACCAGGGTGAACCTTTAACTCTGAACTTGTCACAACGGAATCCACTGTACAGAAAAATCTAAATATTCCTGGTACAAAGACAACCTGAAGATGAACAGAGAAGGACGGAGCTTTACAATAGTGAAAGTAAATCCTAGTGACAGTGGTGAATACCAGTGCTGTCTGATACTAGTGAGAAAAAAGTGATCCAGTGACATGACTGTTACTAATGGTGAGTGATCCCAGCTACAAACTCACTTATACTCACATCTCTATAAGGACGTTATGGAGAATATTTAATTTCTGTAATTGTCCATAGACATAGACCTTACCTACAAATTGTACAGATGGAAATAATTTGAATTATGTGGAGCGTGTAGGTACAAATGTTTTACCTACTTTGAACACACTATAGAATGATTGCTCATATTAAATGGTCCAAGTGGTCTCCAACAAGAACACTACATAACATTTCAAACAAGCCTAGAATGATATACAAGCCTAAGATATAGGCTGTAAAGTTACAGTTCCTGGTTCTTCCGAGTCTCTGTGACAGGCACATTATGCTCCCACCCCTAAAATCGATCTTTTCTGAAGCTATTTGGGGGTGGGGGTGGCTTATGATGCAGCTGATGATGCTCGTCCCAGCATTGGAATGTTCCAACCTTAAACTTTGAGGCAGACCCCAAATTCTGGTAATGTCACAGATCACAGTACTATACAATACTACACAATACTATGCAACTTCTATGCATACTATGCATACTTCTGCAATTTGGATGGACTAAAGCTGAAGCATGATCTGAAGACATTTTAAAGGTTGAAGTGTGTCATTGTAATAAAGTTCCACTTGTTTGGAGACCATAGTTCACCTTTAAGAATAAACTATACTCTATAATATTATTTTTTTAAATGAAAAGTACTGAGGCAGGGAGGTCAGATTGATTATCCACCTCACAATATAATTTCGTTAAGAAGCTACAGCCGTACCGTTTTCATTTGCCAGGTTATTCCTGGACTATTCTGTATTCCTGTGAAGCCAGGAGGAAAACTGACAGAATCAGTTTTCTTTGGGCGGTGTGCTCCCCACAGAAATTATATTGGTGGTAGGAATTACCAGTCCGATATCCCCATATTACATTTATTACTGTAATGTACATTTGGTGATTACGCATTATCTTTGGTGATTATCTTTGTAGTATTATTAATGTTCACCTAATACTTATCTATTAAACCTTTTTATAATTATTCTATTTGATGTAGACATGCTTACTTATTTTTGTTTTTTTACGTTTACCTGCACTTTTGCTGTTTTAATAGGTATTATTGTATACTTGCATTTGTATTTTGTTAGGCCAGTGAGCATTAGCCAGGCATCTTGTAGTTATGGGATTCCGAATTTCTCCCGTTTTTTGGGGGTATTTATGAACCTACAAGGCATCATGGGTATTGTAGTATGATGTTTTAACATGGGGTGGAAACTAGCTACGTCAGCTAGTGATATGCTCCTCCTACTTGTGTTGTGGGATGAGCAGTGGTTTCCCAGGATGTAATGACGTGACCTCGTAGTCCCGTTCTCGCGGACGTAATGACGTGATGTGTGGTCCCGTTCTCGCGGGACTTGACACTCTTTATAGATTGCGGCATGCCTGATCACTTAACGCGATTGAGAAAGCCTGTGGGAGGCGTACGCGTATAGCGTTATTATGGCTGTTTTTTCCTCCATACGGAACTTACTTACCTGAACACACAGTATTGTTGTGTTGTGTTGGATGGTTTGTATATATGTGTTTTTTTAATGTTTTTAATATTTATCACGTCTATTACCCTGGGTTATGCCTTATAAAGGGTGTGTTATACACTTTTTATACAAATTGTGTGCTGTGTATATCTGTCCTCTAATTGTTCTTTGATATTATATTCATCATACGCAGCACCTATGCCCACTGGGGCAAATTTAGTACCCTGTAGCCTGTCTTTGGTATTTTAGTCTGATATCCCTGGTCCCAAGTACTTTTCATTTTAACTGTTTTTAGTCTAGTTATTGAAATGTGTTAGAAGGGTCACGCATCAATACTGGTAAAAGAGATGTTGGAGGCTGTGTGTATAACGTCTCCACAGTGTTTTTTAAACTGGCAATAACTTTCTTTTATTTACCAAAACACTTTGGACGGACTTTTTGTGCAGCCTCCTCACACACTTATTTTTATGATTTACACTTCTATTTGAACAAATACTTGCAAACATAATTGCAACAACATACAGGACCGTTTTTTAGGCATAGGCCACCTAGGCAAAGAGCTCGGGTGCCTTTGTTAAACCAGGGCGCACGGTGTTTCCCTAGCATCTCCCTGTCAGCTTTCACTTGCGTGTTAGAACGGCTCTCCTGTTTCTGCTGTAATTGTAACATTGTATCTAGTACAGAGCCCTGAACTTGTCATCTGTAACATTGTATCTATACAGAGCCTGAAACTTGTCATCTGTAACATTGTATCTAGTACAGAGCCTGAACTTGTCATCTGTAACATTGTATCTAGTACAGAGCCGTGACTGGATACAAGTGACAAATGAATGAATGCGCTAGATCTGCCTCTGCCTTCTGTTCTGCTGTAATTTGTAACATTGTATCGAGTACTGAGCCTGAACTTGGATAAAAGTTACAAATGAACGAATGTGTTAGATCTGCTCTCCTTGAGTTACTGTAATTGTGTACATTGTATTAGTACAGAGCCTGAACTTGGATACAATGTGCAAATGAACCAAATGCGTTAGAACTGCTCTCTTGTTCTGCTTGTAATTTGTAACATTGTATCTAGTACGGAGCCTGAACTTGTCACCTGTAACATTGTATCTAGTACAGAGCCTGAACTTGAATACAATGTTACAAATGAACTGAATGCGTTAGATCTGCTCTCCGTTGTCTGCTGTAATTGTAACATTTGTATCTAGTACAGAGCCTAAACTTGAATACAATGTTACAAATGAACTGAATGCGTTAGAACTGCTTCCTTGTTCTGTGTAATTTGTCTAGTCGGAGCCTGAAATAACATTGTATCTAGTACGGAGTCTGAACTTGGATACAATGTTACAAATGAACTGAATGGGTGTAGATCTGCTCTCCTTGTCTGCTGTAATGGAATTGTATCTAATAAAGAGACTGAACTGGATACAATGTACAAATAACTGATGTGTTAGATATGCTCTCCTGTTCTGCTGTAATTTGTAACATTGTATCTAATACGCGAGCCTGAAATTGGTACAATGTTACAAAGAACCGAATGCGTTTTAGAACGGCTCTCCTTGTTCTGCTGTAATTTGTAACATTGTATCTGTACAGAGCCTGAACTTGGATACAATTTTACAAATTAACTGAATGTGTTGAACTGCTCTTCTGTTCCGCTGTAATTTTAACATTGTATCTAATACAGAGCCTGAACTTGGATACAATGTTACAAATGAACCGAATGCGTTAGAACGGCTTCCTTGTTCTGCTGTAATTTGTAACATTGTATCTAGTACAGAGCCTGAACTTGGATAAATTTTACAAATTAACTGAATGTGTTAGATCTGTCTCCTTGTTCCGCTGTAATTTGTAACATTGTATCTAGTACAGACCTGAACTTGTCATCTGTAACATTGATTCTAGTACGAGTCTGAACTGGATACAATGTTACAAATGAACTGAATGTGTAGATCGCTCTCCTTGTTCTGCTGTAATTTGTAACATTGTATCTAATACAGAGCCTGAACTTGGATACAATGTTACAAATGAACTGAACGTGTTAGATCTGCTCTCCTTGTTCTGCTGTAATTTGTAACATTGTATCTAATACAGAGCCTGAACTTGGATACAATGTTACAAATGAACCGAATGCGTTAGAACGGCTCTCCTTGTTCTGCTGTAATTTGTAACATTGTATCTAGTACAGAGCCTGAACTTGGATACAATTTTACAAATTAACTGAATGTGTTAGAACTGCTCTTCTTGTTCCGCTGTAATTTTAACATTGTATCTAATACAGAGCCTGAACTTGGATACAGTTACAATGAACGAATGCGTTAGAACGGCTCTCCTTGTTCGCTGTAATTTGTAACATTGTATTAGTACAGAGCTTGAACTGGATACAATTTTACAAATTAACTGAATGTGTTAGATCTGCTCTCCTTGTTCCGCTGTCATATTGTAACATTGTATCTAGTACAGAGCCTGAACTTGTCATCTGTAACATTGTTATCTTGTACAGAGCCTTGAACTTGTCATTGTAACATTGTATCTAGTACAGAGCCTGAACTTGTAATCTGAACATTGTATCTAGTACAGGCCTGAACTTGTCATCTGTAACATTGATCTAGTACAGAACCTGAACGTTGTCATCTGTAACATTGTATCTAGTACAGAGCCTGAACTTGTCATCTGTAATATTGTATCTAGTACAGAGCCAGAACTTGTCATCTGTTACATTGTATCTAGTACAGACCTGAACTTGTCATTGTAACCTTGATCTAGTACAGAGCCTGAACTTGTATCTGAACATTGTATCTAGTAAAGAGCTGTGAACTTGTCATCTGTAATATTGTTCTAGTACAGAGGCCTGAACTTGTCATCTGTAACATGTATCTAGTACAGAACCTAACTTGTCATTGTCATGTATCTAGTACAGCGCCTGAAACTTGTAATCTGTAACATTGTATCTAGTACAGAGCCGAATTGTCATCGTAACATTGTATTAGTAAGAGCCGAACTTGTCATCTGTTACATGTATCTAGTACAGAGCCTGAACTTGTCATCTGTAACACTGTATCTAGTACAGAGCCTGAACTTGTATTGTAACATGTATCTAGTACAAGCCTGAACTTGTCATCTGTAAATTTATAGTACAGAACCTGAACTGTCATCTGTACATTGTATCTAGTACAGAGCCTGAACTTGTAATCTGTAACATTGTATCTAGTACAGAGCCGAACTTGTCACTGTAACATTGTATCTAGTACAGAGCCTGACTGTCATCTGTTACATTGTATTACTAGTACAGAGCCTGAACTTGTCATCTGTAACACTGTATCTAGTACAGAACCTGAACTTGTCATCTGTAACATTGTATCTAGTACAGAGCCTGAACTTGTCATCTGTAATATTGTATCTAGTACAGAGCCTGAACTTGTCATCTGTAACATTGTAGAAGGGTCATCGACATTCAATACTGGTAAAAGAGATGTTTGGAGGCTGTGTGTATAACGTCTCCACAGTGTTTTTTAAACTGGCAATAACTTTCTTTTATTTACCAAAACACTTTGGACGGACTTTTTGTGCAGCCTCCTCACACACTTATTTTTATGATTTACACTTCTATTTTGCAACAAATACTTGCAACACATAATTGCAACAACATACAGGACCGTTTTTTAGGCATAGGCCACCTAGGCAAAGAGCTCGGGTGCCTTTGTTAAACCAGGGCGCACGGTGTTCTCCCTAGCATCTCCCTGTCAGCTTTCACTTGCCGTGTTAGAACGGCTCTCCTTGTTCTGCTGTAATTTGTAACATTGTATCTAGTACAGAGCCTGAACTTGTCATCTGTAACATTGTATCTAGTACAGAGCCTGAACTTTCCTGGTTCTGCTGTAATTTGTAACTTGTATTAATACAGAGACCTGAACTTGGATACAATGTTACAAATGAACTGAATGGTTGATCTGCTCTCCTGTTCTGCTGTAATTTGTAACATTGTATCTAATACAGAGCCTGAACTTGGATACAATGTTACAAATGAACCGAATGCGTTAGAACGGCTCTTCCTTGTTCTTGTAATTTGTACATTGTTGATATCTAGTCAACATTGTATCTAGTACAGAGCCTGAACTTGCCATCTGTAACATTGTATCTAGTACAGAGCCTGAACTTGTCATCTGTATTTCAGGCTCTGTACTCAGATACAAGTTACAGATGAAAAGTTCAGGTCTGTCTGTACTAGGATAACAATGTTAACATATACAGAAGAACCAGGAGAGCCGTTTTTCTAACACGGCAAGTGAAAGCGACAGGGAGATGCTTAGAGAGACAACGTGCGCCCTGTGTTAACAAAGGCAACGAGCTCTGGCTAGGTGGCCTATGCTAAAAAACGGTCCTGTACTGTTGTTGCAATTATGTGTTGCAAGTATTGTTGCAAATAGAAGTGTAAACATAAAAAAATAAGTGTGTGAGGAGGCTGCACGAAAAAGTCCGTCCAAAGTGTTTGGTAAATAAAAGAAGTATTGCCAGCAGTTTAAAAAAACACTGTGGAGACGTTATACCACACAGCCTCAAAATCTCTTCTTTAACAGTATTGAATCGGTCGATGACCCTTCAACACATTTCAATAACAGACTTAAAAAAACAGTTAAAATTGAAAAGTACTTGGGAACAGGGATATCCAGACGTGATAAATAACCAAAGGACAGCTAAGGGTATAAATTTGACCCCAGGGGCATAGGTGCATGCGTATGATGAATATAATATAAGAACAATTAGAGGACAGATATACACAGCACACAATTTGGATATAAAAAGTGTATATACACCCCTTTATTAAGGCAATACCCCGGGTATAGAACGTGATAGCAATATTAAACAACATTATAAAAACACATATATACAAAAAACATCCAACACAACAAAACAATACTGTGTGTTCAGGTAAGTAAGTTCCGTATGGAGGAAAAAAAAACAGCCATAGATAAACGCTAACGCGTTACGCCTCCGCACGAGGCTTTCTCAATACGCGTTAAAGTGATCAGGCATGCCGTCAATCTATAAAGAGGTGTCAAGTCCCGCGAGAACGGGACACACATCCACGTCATTACGTCCGCGAGACGGGACTCGAGGTCACGTCATTACATCCTGGGAAAACCACTGCTCAATCCACAACACAAGTAGGAGGAGCATATCACTAGCTGGACGTAGCTAGTTCCACCCCATGTTAAAACATCATACTACAATACCCATGATGCCTTGTAGGTTCATAAATACCCCCAAAAAACGGGAGAATTCGGAATCCCATAACTACAAGATGCCGGCTAATGCTCACTGGCCTAACAAAATACAAATTGCAAGTATACAATAATACCTATTAAAACAGCAAAAGTGCAGGTAAACGTAAAAAAAACAAAATAAGTAAGCATGTCTACATCAAATAGATAATAATTAAAAAGGTTAATAGATAAGTATTAGGTGAACATTAATAATACTACAAAGATATTCACCAAAGATAATGCAAGATAATCACCACAATGTACAATACAGTAAATAAATGTAATATGGGGGATACGGACTGGTAATTCCTACCTACCAATATATTTCTGGGGAGCACAGCCCAAAGAAAAAACTGATTCTGTCAGTTTTCCCTCCTGGCTTTCAGCAGGAATACAGAATAGTCCAGGAATAACCTGGCAAATGAAAACGGTACGTGCTGTAGCTTCTTAAACGAATTATATTGTGAGGTAGGAATATCAATCTGACCTCCCTGCCTCAGGTACTTTTCATTTAAAAAAATAAATTATGAGTAGTATAGTTATTCTTAAAGGTGAACTATGGTCTCAAACAGTGGACTTTATTAACAATGACACACTTCAATTTAAAATGTCTTCAGGATACATGCTTCCAGCTTTAGTCCATCCAAAGTTGCAGAAGTATGCATAGTATGCATAGAAGTTGCATAGTATTTGTTATATTGTATAGTACTGTGATCTGTGACATTACCAGAAATTTGGTGTCTGCCTCAAAATTTAAGGTTGAACATGTCAATGCTGGGACAGAGCATCATCAGCTGCATCATAAGCCACCCCACCCCCCCAAATAGCTTCAGAAAAGATCGATTTAGGGGTGGGTGGAGCATAATGTGACGTCAAGAACTCGGACAGACAGGCAACTGTAACTTTACAAGCCTATATACTTAGGCTGTATATCATTCTAGGCTTGTGAAATGTATGATAGTGTTCTTGTATGGAGACCACTTGGACCATTTAATATGAGCAAAGTCATTCTATAGTGTGTTCAAAAGTAGGTAAAACATATTGTACCTACAACGCTCCACATAATTCAAATTATTTCCATCTGTACAATTGTATGTAAGGTTCTATGTCTATGGACATACAGAAATGTAAATATTTCTCCATAACGTCCTTATAGAGATGTGAGTATAGAGTGAGTTGTAGCTGTGGATCACTCACATTAGTAACAGTCAGTGTCACTGGATCACTTTTTTACTAGTATCAGCAAGCACTGGTATCACCACTGTCACTAAGATTTACTTTTCCTTGTGAAAGCTCCGTCCTTCTCTGTTCATCTTCAGGTTGTCTTTGTACCAGGAATGTTTAGATTTTTCTGTACAGTGGATTCCGTTGTGGACAAGTTAGAGTTAAAGGTTCACCCTGGTAAACTGTTGTCCAGTTTGGTGACAATGACCACTATAGGCCAACCAGGAGCACCTGCAGAACGCAATTTATTAACGTAATTTATGTAATAAAGTTTTATTGGTTCCATATATTATATTAGATCAATACTTTCACCTATAAAGAGGAAATAATCTAATAATTTAGACCCCATAATCTATAATTTGAAATAAATGGCCGTGATATCACTTGAACCAGTCTGTTCCTTTGCCTCGATGTAAGAATACATCATTAAACAAATGTCCTTTTACCTTAAGATGCAGGTACACAGCTGAGTCACTGTCCCGAGCAATTTGCTTTTTTTTAGCTGTGTCATAATAAGAGCAAATTCCTCAGTCAGGACTCCAGGGGGGGTTCTGACAACAATTATCTGCCATGCTGTTCAATGCCTTACCCTTGGCAGTTTCACAATATCTCTATCATCAATGCAATCACACCTTGTATTAAAGGGAAAGTTTAGTGGAAATATCAATATTTTAAAAATTTTGGTTGTATATTACAAACCTAGTTTTTTACATATTCTCTCCCGTGTGAAAAATCAGTTGATTATACCATCCCTTGCTGTTCCCTTGCTGTTGACTAGGAGCTGACACATTAGGTTCCTGTGATGGTCCTTCTTCTTCCAAATGCACCACTCCTTGGAATGTTCCTACAGTAATTTCTACTGATTGGCTGTTGGATGGGTCAAAGATGTTCAATTAGAGATGGCCGAACTTTCTAAAGTTCGGTCCATTTCGAACTTTCGAACTATGTGGAAAGTTCAAAAGTTTGAAAGTTCAAAAACGGACCCTTAAAGTCAATGGGAGTCAAATAGTTTGAAAGTTCGAATGAAATACAATTAAAATTCAATGGTAACTTAATGTAAATGGCTGTGGGACCTGGGAAATGGTCTGGAGAAAATGTTTGAATATCGGAAAAATCAATTTTACTCTCACTCGCGCTATTTTTGAGTCGTTCGCGCCTAGTACCATGTACATTTTACTCACGGATTCCATGCCGCGTATAGGTTTAATGGACACTTACTCGCAGATTCGTGTTCGCGCTAGATACCATGGACATTTTACTCACGGATTCCATGCTCGCGTATAGGTTTTATGACACTTACTCGCAGATTCGATTGTTCGCAGCCTAGGGTACCATGTAATTTACTCGCGGATTCGATGCTCGCGTATAGGTTTTAATGGACACTTTACTCGAAGATTCGATGTTCGCGCCTAGGTACCAGTACATTTACTCGCGGATCGATGCTCGCGTATAGGTTTTAATGGAACTTTACTCGCAGATTCGATGTTCGCGCCTAGGTACCATGTACTTTTTACTCGCGGAATTCGATCTCAACGTATAGGTTTTAATGGACACTTACTCGCAGATCGATGTCCGTGCCTAGATACCATGGACATTTACTTGCGGATTCGATGCTCGGCGTATAGACTTATGGACACTTACTCATAGTCGATGTTCGCCCTAGATACCATGGACATTTTACTCAGGATTCGTACTCAGTCAGGTTTTAATGGACACTTTACTCGTAGATTCGATGTCGTGCCTAGATACCAGGACATTTTACTCACGGATTCGATACTCACGTACAGGTTTTAAATGGACACTTTACTCGTAGGATTCGATGTTCGAACCTAGTACCTGGATATTTTACTCGCGGATTCGATGCTCGCGTATAGGCTTTAATGGACACTTTACTCGTGGATTTGATGCTGCTTGTATAGGCTTTAATGGACACTTTACACAAGATTCGATGTTTTGCGCCTAGATACCATGACATTTACTTGCGGATTCGATGCTCGCGTATAGGTTTTAATGGACACTTTCAACATAGATTCGATGTTTGCGCCTGATACCATGGACATTTTACTTGCGGATTCGATGTCGCGTATAGGCTTTAATGGAGGTAAATCAAAAATTGGTATACAGGTGCTTCCAGACTAAGAAGACTCCATGGATATCTTTGTGCTTTTATTGACACGACATGTTTTGGACAAGGTGTCCTTTATCACGAAACTTGATAAACTTGATAAACTTGATAAAGGACACCTTGTCCGAAACATGTTGTGTCAATAACAGCATCAAAGATATCCATTGGAGTCTTCTTTAGTCTGAAGCACTGATCAGACCATTTTTTGATTTACCTAGTTTAAGTGCTTGACAGTGCACAGCAGGATCCAGCAGCTAGAGAGGTGCAGGACACTACCCATTTGTTTTATATTATAGGTTTTAATGGACCCTTATCGTGGATTTGATGCCTCGCATATAGGTTTAATAGGCATTTTACTCGCACATTCGAATGGTTCGAACATTCAATTTTATCGAAAGTCCGAAAATATCAAAATCCGGGTCCGGGATAGTTTGAGAAGTCCGAATTTCGTTCGAATTCGAATAGTTCAGTCAAACTCGGGTTCGAGTTGAGTTCTAGTCCATCTCTAGCTCAGATCTCTACTGAGCAATTGAATCAACCAGACGGGGGTCAAGGACAAGACCATAAACAGTCTCTATTAGGGGTCCTGCAAACAGGAAGTCAGTATTCATTTGCAGTATTTATACACAAACAAAATGCTGGAATGGGGCAGATTACCCATTGTTTGGGGTGGAAAATACTGCTCTTTTTTCTTAAAAGCATATGATTTGCAATGAACTTCCCCTTTAAGGAGATCCCTAACACCTTGCTATAATATGCGGATTGGGACATTTCCAGGGTATTTATTGCCAACAGATTCTTGCACAAATCAGTCTGAATTGAGAGACCAGTCGGAGACTCCCATATATACTCGAGTATAAGTATTACTTCCATTAAAAGGGATAACTAATGCCTTAAAAATACAGATTCAGGAGGATGGCACCTATCTATTGTTAAAGTTGCTTCTGATTCTGTATTGTTTTGAGGTTTAGTTGCCCTTTAAATGGACAACAAGAATTCCATACAGTAATCTCATACAGTAATATCCAAATCCAGTATGGCTATAACTGTATGGAACTCTGTATGGAATTCTGCTGTCCACTTAAAGGGAACTAAAGCTCAAATCAATCAGATTTAATAATTTTTCAGGTAAAAATAAGTACTTGTACTTGGGTCGACTTATATTAAAGATATGCGGTAGATTTTGTAATACTTCTTTTGATTTACAAAGCAATGCTGTGTTCGTAGTTTGGGCGGGTTGCGTATTTTCTTCTAATTCAAATAGTGTTTGAACCCTAATTCAAATAGTGTGTTTCTAGTAGAAAAATAGAATTCCTTTTCATTTTGTCTCTTATGTTTTGTAGCGGCTGGATAAAGATTCCCTAATGTAGGTTTGTTGTGCTGCCCGAACTCAAAAATCTTTTTCAGTTATTTAGCGTTGATTTGATTATTCCTCTATCAGATAAGACATTCCTTTAGTCAACAAATAATGTTTTTTTTAACCTTGGAACAATATTTTGATTTATTTAACCAAATCATGATCTGACCAGGGACAGGGGTCAATCATTACCCATGATGTTCCCTTAAAGCTGGGTACACACGTACAGATCATTAAAAGATGACAGACAGGATCTTTATAGATCTGCATACACACAGTCCTGAGCGTTCTCCTATTGAACATCATAGAAACATTATAGGGAGAACGCTCGGGTGTGCGTTTCGTCGGCCGCGCTAGACTTCTCTATAGGGGGTCTAGCGCTGGGCGATGAAAATTTCGGTCCTTCCGAACGAGCGTTCGTCCGGACCCGACGTTCGCGGCCGTGCGCTCATTTGGGAAACAAAGGTAACACAACGATAAATCCCCGATACCGACGATATCGGGCTTTATCGTTACTGTGTGTACCCAGCTTTAGGTCCCCCAAGATGGGTATGACAATTGGTGGGGGGGGAGTATATATATGTTGCTTTGCAATTAAAAAAAATGTTGCCATTATTAATCATACCCCTACCATCCAAGTAGTCACTATTGTGGTAGGTTTTTTTAGTAATTATTTTTTTTAGTTTGCAAAGTTGATTCATCCCAGTATGGACCCAGAGGTATATTGAAGTTTTTCCTGCTCTTAATAAGGCCTTCTCTCACCACTTCTTTACACTATGGATCATATAATTGTGTTTGATTTGTATTATGTGGATAAATAGTTAGGCTGAGGCCACACTGCAACGCCACGGGAATCACACACAAAATAGGCGGCATTATCTCACACAATTTTGTGCTCGATTCTTGTGCGTTTTGCGTTGTGCATGGTTTTGCCATTTTGCATTAGAAAGGCATGCGTTACACCCAAAAATGGTGAAAGCATGCTTACAAACGCGAATGACGCGCAATCTCATGAGCATCGGAAGAGCCGGGAATTTTTGATTCCCGGGATTTCCATTTTACAAAAAATCGGGGGCAAACGCGGGAGAAACGAAAAAATGCACTGGTGTGGCCTCACCCTTATAGTATATGGCTGTCCTGCAATTGTACAAAGGTATTAAGGGATCGTTTCACATTGGACACGGACCACAACGGACAGTAGTTTTGGTCTTTTTTTTTGCCGTCCATTAAAATGTGTCAGTTTCTGGAAATGTGCGCAGCGGTGCGTTTTTTTTAATCCGTTAAAACAATGATGATGGTGTGCACCTTTACTAAGATTAGAGCGATTAGTGTTTAATAACAGTGTGGTGGTGGGGGGCGTTCCACATTAGCACTAATCACAACATAGGCAGGGGTCTCACTCCAAATAGTGTGTGCTTTATACCTTTCCCTGCCAGACCCGGAATAGGCACCAATCCTGCACCTGCAGCCTACCACAGTCTGTCTTTTTGATTTTGGCCCCCTAAAACAAGCCTGGTTAATCCTGACATAGCAAATCATAATAATAGCCCACTCACTACCCACACACACACCTCTTCCCACATACAATACAATTACTGATTACTATATACAATATATATTATATATATTACAATTATACTGTTACATACTGTTACTATAACAATATATATTACATTATACGTTACTATACTGTACTTATACAATATATATTATATATATTACAATTATATGTTACTATACTGTACTATATACAATATATATATATATATATTACAATTATACTGTTACTATACGTTACTATATACAATATATATATTATATATTACAATTATACTGTTACTATACTGTTACTAATACAATATATATTATATATATTCAATTATACTGTTACTATATGTTACTATATACAATATATATTTATATATATTACAATTTATAGTTACTATACTGTTACTATATACAATATATATATTATTATATATACATTATACTGTTACTATACTGTTACTATATACTAATAAATTATATATATATTACAGTTATACTGTTCTATACTGTTACTATATACAATATATATTAGATATACAATTACGTTTACTATACTGTTACTTATACAATATAATATTATATATATTACAATTATACTGTACTATACTGTTACTATACAATTATATATATATATCTACAATTATACTGTTACTATATACTGTTTACTATTACAATATGTATATTATATTATTACATTATTACGTTACTATACGTTAGTATATCATATATTTTGTATATACATAAGTTACTAAGTATATACAATATATATATTAGATATATTACAATTATATCGTTACTATACTCAACAAAAAACTGTCTATTCATTAAAAACACGAAAAACATTAAACTTGGGAAAATGAGATAGGTAGATCCTTCAAAGTTTGTCAACTAAAATAAACTGTTACGGTTTCGTACACACGGCAATTACGGGTCCCGCCCACGCCGCACGATGTGTACAAACGACCTTTTCGGATGATAACGGCCAGTGTATGGTCACTTTATCGGCCGAAACAGCCGCTGTTGGTGTCCCCCCCGGGCAAAGATTGCCAAACGAATGACCGATTCGGTCGTAAGTGCCCATTACACGGCCGTTGTGTCGGCCCCATCAAAATTTGATCGATTTTACACTTGATATCGGTCACTTTTGGTTGATCCAACAGCATTATAAGGAATCAGTTATAAAAGTGATCGCTTAAGAATCAAATTACTGAACAATCTATAAGAAAAATCAACTCCAAAGTGAAAAAAAACACTTTGTTAGGCGAGTACAGTGATATCCCCTCTCTTATAAGATAACAAAAATAATCTTCACATAGGATGGGAAAACTTGGTAGGTAATTTGCTGCATTATAAATATGTCCCTGTGGTTTATCTAATTAGACCACAGATTATCAAACTAGAGATTAGTAATCAATTAAAGGACAGCTGTATTGTCTAAGCTCCACCCCACCTCAGTGATATCCTATGGGAAAAAAGCACTTCTCGGCTGAATGTGTCTTCTCATTGGTTAGGCCCTGGGCCCAAGGGGGTGGAACAAAACCACACATTGTCCTTTAAAGGCATGTCCCACCCCCAAAACTATAATTAACCCCCACTACTGGCCTACTTGGTAGTTAACAAAAATCCTTACCTTACATCTCTGCTCTCTTATGTTTCTCCTGCAATGCTGACCAAAGTCCCGGAACTGAAGATGGGATCTGTCTTCCTTTGGGAAAGGGTTCTACCTCCTCCTTGTCCTCTGAGAGGACAGTGGCATGTGCAGGGAGCACTTACTCCAGTCCTTCCCTGGGTGCCCTTCAACCTAGGTAAAAGTTTTATATAATGTAGGGCATCCCTTCCCACCCAAAACCACTATGTTACATTTCTAAAAAAAAAAAATTGAACACTCTACTACAGCCTTTTGCTCCCGCGGGCATGCAAGCAATCACATCGCAGCTGCGGTCCGGCCTCTGTTTGCTAGTCCTGGGACACGGGGGGCCGGAACAGAGGGCTGCAAGAGCGAGGGCGTAAGTAGAGTTCTTATTCTTTTTAGAATTTAAAATAGCGATGGGGGTGGAAAAGGATAATTGAAACAAAAATAAAAACTGCAGTAAACTTAGTACAGTTGAATTTTGTAACTGTTTTATAAGTAAGTCTGGTGTTGAAACCAGAAACCTTTTAACTGTGTGTGTGGGAGAGCAATACTCACCTGCTGCTGCTGAGGGCTGGTTACAAACACGAACACGCAGAGGAGGCTCATTCTGTAGCAGGCATCAGCCATGCCATGACTGACAACCATAACAGAAAAGAGCCACGGTGTAAGGGATTGGAGTTTTGAATATCTTGGCCTGAGATATTTTTTTTATGTTAAAAAAAGTAAACCGTAAGTGGGGTTTGGGGCCTGAACTACATAAGGTTAAAAGATGTAACTAGAGGTTGGACTGCCCTAACCAATGTCAAATCCAATTTGAGTTGCAACCCTCTCATTTGTTTCCGAACATGTCAAAGTGGAATACATAATTTCCGTACTTGAAGGAAATAACTCTCCTTTAATAAATGACTCCATGGTGTTCCTGAATGCCTTCAGGTGGTGTTTTATCTCCAGTATTACTACTGCGCTCCTCCTGCCTTAACAGTTAATCAGGGTATTGCAATGCCAGCAATATGCTATTAAGTTCTACCCATGGCAACCCAATAAAATCTCTCCTCTTCATCTTCTGACCCTTCCTTCAGTTACTCCGAGGACATGCAGATTGAAAAGCAAAAATCTCTCTGAGGAAGAGAAGTTACTTGGGTGGTCTGCAGGTTGTGTGTCTATATTGTGGGGGCATTGATTCTTTTGCCAACATTGATTGCCCTTAAAACAGGTAAACACTAGTGCTAGATAAGATAGGAGGGACTCATCTGGGCAACTCTACATCATATCAATCTATCTCTCCTGCAAGACTCATCTTCTGTCCTTTCTCCATGTTCTTCCGCTCAGAACTTCAACCTTTGACTTCTATCCTTCCTTACTTCCGGCTGGTGGTCATTTTCTGGACTCTACCTTTGGTAAGCAATTGTGTTTTCCTCTCTTCCCCTTGATCTATCTTCCCCTAAGTGTGTTCTCCATAGTGATAAGCCACTATCTCTCTAATGTAATTTCCAAGTCCTCAGACAAAGTTCTTCTCATGGTGGTTCTTACACAAAGGGAGGATAACCTTTTTCAGTTTTGACTATTCTTCCACTCCTATAGTTTTTAGGGACTCAAATGTCTCTGTCTACACAAACCCGGTATCAACTGGCCCAGTAATCAAATTAGAGTAATTTTGTCCAAAACAATGTTTCTCTACTTATACTTCCTCTATTCCTGTTAATTCCATAAACATTGTTTCTTAAAAGGTCTGCAGAAACCCTATCCCCTCATAATCATTACCGTCCTATGGAACTATGCCTCCCCAAGGCCGCACCTATCCTCTTTCTCTGCTGAGACTCAATCTATGAACGGAGTGTATTTTGGATAATCGACTATGAGGTTTGTCCATGCATTGACTACTGAGATTAAACAAATCACCATTAAAATCCACCTAACCTCTGTTTTCTTAAAGGTATGTCCACCCCCAACAAACTTTTGAATTTAGCTCATTGCCCCACCAAAACTCGACCATGCGAGGGTGCACAATTCTGAAATGTACTTTGTAAATCTAGTTACCCAGCCCTGGTTCTCTTGGCTGCCTTCTGCCTGACTTCTGTGCCTTTCCATTACATCGTTGTCCTGCAAATCACAGAGTGCGTTGCCGGTCAGGCCCCTTCTGCAGCTTCTGTTCACTGAAAAGTCATGGAGCCCCGGCAGAAGGCAGCCGGGCTGGTAAGTAGATTTAGGAGCACATTTCAGATTGTGGAACCTTGCAGGTTAGGTTTCGGGGGGCAACAAAGCTAAATTCTAATTTTGGGGGGATGGACATACCAAATTCGAAATTCAAAATACTATCTGATTAGAAATATTCACCAAATTCGATTTACAGGGAGCTTACAACTAACACTCAAGATGCCAACTACAACAAAGATAGTGTATATCTCGAACCTGAGATACAGGAGCCCCTGAGATTCCCCCTCTCAGAAAAAATCCCAAGAGAACAAGCAATCTAGGAAACTAATAATACCGAAAAGAATGTGGCAAACCTGTACAGTATATATAATGTACCTAAACTTAATTAATATACATGCCGGCCAGCCATAAAAATCCTAAAAATATACTTATATAAACTAAGTTTTATAAACATAATATAAAAACCATATTTTTTTGACAAAACTATATTCAGTCAACTCAACAAACACAAACATTTAGTCAACAAAAAAAATACACCTTGGTGACAATATTATTTAGTGGACGAAAGAATTCTACACGTAGTGAAAACATACATTTAGTCAAACAAAAACCCAAACCCTTTGGTGACGGAACGGAATTTAGTCGACCAAAATAATTCGTGGGTAACAAAACATAAATTTAGTAAACAAAAAAGATTTAGGTAGAAAACTATATTTAGTCGGATTAAAACAATTGGTGGTTACAAACATATTAAACAACAACAAAAAAATCTGTAAATTGTGTGCATTTTGTACATTCGGTCCATTTTTTGGCTTTGGTCAAAGTCTGTAAACTAGTAAATGATACATTTATTAGTAGCCTTCAAATGAACCTTTAGATTGCCACATAGGCTTTCCCCGCTTCACTGTGTATTTTTTTCCTCTATGTTTTTTAACCTTTTTACCATTTTAACAAGGCTCAACTGATTAAAGGTAAAATGTATCAAATCTAAAGGTTCATTTGAAGGTTCAAATAAAATCATTTTACTAGTTGTCCACAATGCCCCAGGAATGCCCTCCCTCCACACCTTAACTCCGCCCCATCCCCGGATGATGCCCAACTTACCTGGCCCAGGGCCAACCGGCAAAACCCACACTGAGTAGCCGCCGCAAAAGGGTAAAAAGTGGCAAAAAGATTTCGCTGGAGCCGAACAGGGGAAACAGGTCTTCTGCACGCTGTGCTGCGAAAGGAGCCAATCCCGGACAAGGTTATGCTGTGGACAAGTGGTCAGGCATGGAAAGCCTGCAACAGTATGGCAGCTCGCTCATCCCCTCAAGCAAACTCTGCCGGTGTCGGAGGAGGTGACCATCCCTCAGTTCAACCCACCACGTGTTTTAACTCTGGCTCACAAGTGGAAATCAATACTATCAGTACAGGGACATGAATTGGTGGTGGGTGACAGGGACGTGGACCCCCAATCATTACATACATTACCTTTTGCACCAGCGATCTGTCACGGCCTCTGCTTGCATGAAACTGAGAGGCAGCACACTGCTGGCAGTGGAGACCGCAGCGGGTAACAGGTAACGTAGTCACGATCCGAGGAGTTTCTGCACAAGAAATATGCGGTTGGGGTTGGGGAGGGAGCCCTACACTACAGAAAAGGGGTTTCATGCTCGGGGCAGAGGGAATTATGAGACAGGGAGGGAGGGAGAGGGGGGATGGCTGCACTGACCAATCCATAAACCTCTGGAGGGAAACTCAGAGGCGGAAACAATTTCCTCCCTGCAAGGCTTCCTGTGGTAAGTTTTTGAGACTTTGGAGGATATTACAGGAGAACCATTGGAGCAGAGGTGGGAGGTAAGGATTTTTACACACTAACATGTGGGGCAGTAGTGGGGAAGAATTTGGTTTTGGGGGTGGACATGCCCTTTAAGAAGTTAGTACTGGCGGTCTTTAAAAGCAAAAACTCGACCTAAGAACTCCATCACTTATTGGCCACTTAACTTTGCCCCACAAGAGTAATTTTCCAGGCAGAGCCTTCAATTGCCCCTCATAGATGGTACAATAGGGGTTAAGAAACCCAACTGACAGTTAGGTTAACACAGGAAGTAAGGACGATCTAAAAATCTGGGATCTTTTCTATCTACTTTCAATGAAATTCAGTTGGCAGGAAGAGTTCACTAGCAAAAAATCCCTTAACCTATACAGGATGCAGCAGAATCTAAGGGCTGCTGCGTTTGGTGAGGTATCTTCAAGGTCACTGGTTTGCTGCGAATGCAACAAAATGGCTTGACACAGCGTTAATAGCAAAACTTAGTGCTCTTGGAGAGAATCCCTTTTTACATTGCACTCTCTCGTGGGGTAGCCGGCTAGCTAATAAAAAGATCAAACTCACTGTGGACAACCTAGGGGTCGTATTTTTATTAATTCCCGGCACTGAGATCAAAAGCAGTCATGTGCGTAGTAAGACGTCTGGTGTTGCTGGCCCTCAACAAACCCGGAATTCACAACCAAATTGCAGATGCTCTGTCTCGTTCTCAGCTACAGGTATCAGAGAGTCTTGCCCCTTCAGATCACTACAAGGAGAAAGGGTCCGCCAACAGATCTGGGACCTTATTCAGAGCATTGGGTCAAATAATAGAGCTTCTATCTCATAAAACATGGCAAGCCTACTGGCTAAGCTTCAAGAGACATTTTCATTCTCAACTGACAGACGATGATATCCTTTTAATATAAATTAAACATTCATTTCTAAGGACAGGGCTCACGCAACTATTGCCAGGGACCGGCGGGCATTTCATTTTACTCCAAGTTGCACGTCTATATGACCCAAACAAAACTTTGATATAAACAGGCGTTAAAGTAGGGTACTCACAAAACTAAGGCCGAGAAGGGATGCAAGGAGACTCATCTTTAAATCTCCCTATTTAAATTAGCCTTCTTGGTCACTTTTACTTGACCTTTAGGGTGAGCGAACTAGTCTCAGAATCTACTGTAAAAGGAAACCATTAAGCAATAGGGTTTCAGAATAGAAGGAAAAATATGGATATGGCTGAACAAATCAAAACGACCCATGGAGAAGGGAAAACACTATTTGCTAGGCCCCTTGGCAGTAACACCCTTGCCCAGTGGTTGCATTAAACAATTTACTAATCAGTGGCCAATAGAATGGTCCATACTATTATAAATGCGGATAGATCCTTTCTAACAAGATTTTCACAAATCTTGAAAAGATGTTTGCCACACATTAGGGAGCGCTATACCACACACTCCTTCGCCTTGAGACCATGGTGGACCCAACAAGCAATATAAGCAAATTGGTTCTTAACTATATGGTACGACCCAACTCTGGTTCAACTAATCTGATTAACAATTCTTTACTTACAGATATGAAATTATTTAAAATTTGGATACTAGGCTGTCCCTCTATATATATTGGGCAGAGGGAGAAGAACAAGAAGAAGACCTATGGATCTAATCTGTCATTCCCAAAGTCATCATTAAATGGTGGGGTATGGGGGCCATTGGGGTAATCTGTTCCTATGTTATCAAAAATATTGGTAAATAGATGCGTACCAGATGGTAGTGTAGTAACGACATAGGCAACATGTCAAATCTATTCTAACTTATCTGCCTGGAGGAAGGAAAGATTCTTAGCCACTAATCCATCCTGGAATCCCAAAAATACAACATTGCCATGATCTGAAATGTCCTAAGATGGTTCTGGTTACAAAGAGTATCCCAGCCACGGAAAAATGTAGGAAATGGATTTAAAGGGCATGTACCACCCCAAAACTATAATCCCCCAAACTACTGGCACCACCATGTAGTGGAGTTATCCTTACCTCACATTCCCAGCTCATAGGGTTTCTGTAACCCCCCCACCAAAGTCCCAAAAACTAAACACCAGGGGATATCAGGGCTCTGCTGATCTTGCCCACGGTAGATATTTGCATGCGAACGGCAGCCTTCTCCCCAACTCCAAATACCTCCCTCTCAATTCCTAACTATCCTACCCAGTTCTCTATCCATCACCTAAGCGTAATCACTTATATGATGCGACTCCCCCAGTCCCCCAGCCCCAAACCGCATATTTTTTTTTCAAAAAAGCTCCCCAAAACTTACCCTCTCCGTTTCCTCACGCTGCACTGAATGACCGGCAGACGCTAGTCCGTGATGTGGCTGCCGCTACAGCCAATCCACAGACGCAACTGCGGTCCAGGACCCCTTTGCTGCGCATTCTCGCAAGCAGACGGGCCGGCAGTGCGGCGGAGGAACGAGGGGGAGGAGAGCTAAGAGTTTGGGGGGCTTTCTGGAAAACATATTTATGCGGTTGGGCGGGGGGTACATAGGGCGAGCAGCATGATTAAAAAAATAACGTTTATGGGTGGAATACCCTGTAACTGAGCCAGTGTGAAATTCGCAAAGATACATTCTTACCTACCATTGATAGCGGACGAGAGGTCAGCCTCTACCACAGGATTCGGTGCATTCTTTCAGACATAGCTGTTGTGATACTATCTGTCAAGGACTTCCTAAATATGAGATGGATGAAATGGAGGCGGCCATAGAAGGCACAGAGGTTTAACCTGTGGGTGGAGGATTAAGAAAAGGTCTGCATTGTGTGAAGCGATGCAGCATTAACTCTCACTTCCCTTTAAAGGTCAAGGGCTTATGATCGGCTCACAACAAGATGGTTTAAAATTATTATGTTAAAGGGCCAAGGATGAACGCCCAAGTTCATGATGGAATAAAAATGTATATAATTAATAAAACACAGCTGCGGTCTTTCACTCCAATCACATGTAGTAGTAAGTTATTGTGTCTGTATGAACTCGTATCAGCCCCATGAAAAGGCGCGTCTCGACCTCACTCGGCCTGATGCATGGGCAGAATGGTCAGGCCATTACTAAATGGGCTAACCCCTCCCCCCCTCTCTCCACCAAGCAATGGGATTTAAGGCTGGGTACACACGATGGAGATATTTCGGTCCGATCGACCGATAGTTTCAGTGATCGGTCGATCGGACCTAAATATCACATCCGATGCGCCATTTCGACAGAACCGTTGGTCCGAATCGAACGAAAAAGGACGATCGGACATGGTGGAAAACCTCGTCAAATCGGCAGCTCTAGGATCCGCACGATACGGTGCGGTACTATCGGATGTCCGTTGCTGCTTTTGCCGTGGACCGACAAGTCTCTCTCCTGGCCAGATCTGGTGAAAGTATCAAAACGGCGGTAAGGAGGAAAAATAGCATAGGTTGGGTAACCTAGCTTTTGACAGGGCTCTCCCTTCCCTTCGTCCTCCTCGTCTCCTTCTATCTTCC